>JANTPZ010115406.1:0-30343 GCA_025593235.1 Vachellia pachyceras
GAGGAAGGAGGAAAGGAAGTATTCTGAAAGGTTTCTACCTGGAAGCTCGGGTCAGTGTTTCTCCAGTTTTGCAGTCCCGCACAAGCCAATCACGCCTCATACCATTCTTTCCAGATGTAGAAACCCAAGTGTCTACTTGAACAACATCACCCCTTAAAAATATAAAATTCATACAACTTGATAATCAGTTTCACAATCCTCCCGTAATAATCCCAACCAATGACCATTCAAGCCTGTCATTAATTGAAAACATCTGTTCTGTCCAACAATTCAAGACTATAGTCCTATGGTATAAAAGTTGTGAACAAAATTAATACAAAAAACAAGGAGCAAAAGTTTTATGAGTACAATTTCCACCAGGTTTTTCAGCTTGATCAAAACTCAATTTGAAGCTGGGATACAAAGATCCTAAGGATACTACTTTTCCCCTAGCTTTAGGGATAAAATAGTAAATTTCTTAGCCTTTGGCCAACAAATATTCCAACTCCGGTAAGAGGCATTAGACCTTCTAGTAAGGAGAAGACTACATTCTCTTTTTCTCTAATCAATTGACAAGTTTGGAACAGACACATAATTCAACCCAATTAAAAATGCAGTTCCAAAATTCAGTTAGAAATTGTAAGGGGCACCAATCACTGCAAAGATCGCATAAATAAAAGATAAAGAATATATTACACAGATAACAGCTGATACGAGGGTAAATCACATAAAGAAAGGACGAGACCAAGTGAATTACCATGTAGGGTAGCGGTCAACTGCAACCTGCATCTTAGTAACAACCCATATTAGGTTTTTCTTGCACATTTCTGGCGTGGAACCAAAGCCATCACCAAGAAGCCCAGCAGTCTTTACATGATTAAGTGCAGTTTCCTGTTGTGGAAAACAAATAATTGAAATAATCTCATTTGGAAAATCAACCTATTATCTTTCTGCTGTAGAAGGACATAATCAGTAAAATTGTCCGCCTACTGTCAAAGTCTCTTTAAATACAATTTAAAGGTTCTTTTTTTAAGAAAATAAAAAATAAAAGCATACCTGAAAATGTTTCATCAATGTCTCTATAGATGCTGTTCGATCAGCACCTATTTCATATGATCTGATGGAAAAGTTCTGACGGAACACAAGACCGTCCTGAACAATTCTTCCTATTCCAAAGGGGTCGTAATCCATGTCAGGCCGCCTAGGTTTCCAATCAAGCATCATCCACTGCTTCTCTGCAGCCAAGAAAACTGTTGTGATAGCAGCAAGAAGCATACTCCAATCAGGTAGCTGGTTGATAAATGTCCTTGGAGTAGGCAATGGCAAATCATCATCATGCTTCGCGCCTTCTACAGATGTAGTGACTTTGGACCCATTGACCTTGGTAGGGGCTTGGGCATTTGCCTTAACTTGCAATCCACCATGAGCTGTGGACTTTGATTTGAGCCCCCCAAGGTTCACAGGCCCACCACCAAGCTTGCCTGCCTTCACACCAGAGTCTGGTGATGGAGAATTAACAGGAAAGATTGACGATGTAGCAGCAGTTGCCACCATAATGAATTCTACAGCTGCATGCGCATCAAAATGAGTTTGAGCGTGTGTGTGTGTGCCGGCGCACACACACACATATATATACATATAATTTCAGTTCTCTCCCACCTCCACGGGAAGAAGGTGGAAAGAAAGTAAAAGTGGTAAATGAACACCGTGATTAAGAGGGAACTTAAAATCAATATAACAAGCGAGCGTTCAATAAAAACAAATAGAGAAAGAAAAAAGAATATGAGGCCAGAATTTTTTGGAAAATAACTGAATAAAACGAAATGTGACAAAATTTAAATATTATATAAAGAGAACAAGCACCAATCTAGCCCAGAAGCCATTGGAAACTGTCTCCTCAAATTTTTCCAGAACTGATTCCCGGAAGCCTTTGTTTTCTTTGGCTTTCCTATTACAAGTCACTACTTAGTTGTAATGATCAAACTTCGTGGAGAATCAATGAGCTAAGATGCACCTTACTTTGTCCTCTCTAATGTCACACCAGAAGGAATCGAATAAAAAAGGTTATATCAAACCCAATCCCCAAATAAACAATGTCTTGCGGGAAAGGATATCAATTTTGAGTTTACAAATCAGGGTATGCAAAAACAAGACAATTTTGAGTTCGCAAATCAGGGTATGCAAAAAGAAAACTCGACTACTTCCAATATGGAAAATCCATTTTCTTGATGAGATTCCGCAGTAAAAGGCCAAGGATGACCGTGAATTTTTTTTTTTTTTTTTTGCAGATGATCATAATCAATTAACAAACAGACACATGCTCAACACGAAATCAGCAGCAAAAATCGATGCAGATCTGACTGTGAATCAGAAAACATCGGAAGCGAACAGTAGTCTGAGAGTTATTAGCCCTTTTCAACAGAGCCAGAAGGAAAAACAATGGAATCAAACACAGAACACGGAGACTCATACACATTGCAACATGAAACAAAAGCTTCAACCCCTTGCATTCAAATTCACAGACAAACCAACCCTCATTTAGTTTCACAGACGTGGAAAAATCAAAAGCCTCGGTGCCACTTTACGCAACAGAGAAATGCTGAAAGAAAGGGGACCAAACAAAACAGAGAGAGAGAAACGTTGTTCTAATTTCTTAACCCTGGATCTTCCATTGTCCAGGAAAACAAAAGGAAATCAGAACAAAGTTCTGAAACACCATACCAGACAAGAAAGGCAGAACCTCACAGCTAGATCAGACGAGAAAAAGGGGCAGTGAAGTATATGGTAGGAAAAAGGGAACACCAAAAAAAAACACAAAACGAACAAACCAGTACCTTACTCAACCCCGAAGCTGAGAGTAGCAAAGAAGGTCACCCGAAAGAAGACGAAATCAAATTTGAAAAGAAAACGAAGCAAAGAAGAAATGAGGACACAGAAGGGCTAATGCGTCATTTTAGAATCTGTCAATTCCTCTCCTTTCTCCTTCCTTGTGTTCACCCCACGAAGATTATATGCTCTGCTAATTCAGTTCGCCAATTCTGGAAAGAGGGATGTGTTAGAGCCAGCTTATGGAAGGAAAATGAGTGGCCGATTCTGTTATATATATATATATATATATATATATATTATCACAGTATGTGACCTGTCACCTGTCTCTCCATCCTCTGGTCCAAAGTCTTCAACATGCCAAAATAATCTTGATATAAAATTGGGTGTGTTTGGCTAACAGTTTGTACCACAGCTCACATGAATGCAATGAGAGATTGAATACATTTTGCGGACAGAAATAGTGCCCTTTTGAAAACCATTTCAAAAAAAAATTGTATTTTCATAGAATATATTTTGATATAATACATTTATATTTAGATAAAAATTAGATTTAATATGCATTTATTCTTCTAAAAAGAAATTTCTTACTCAGAATATATTTTGAAAGAAGAAGTTATCAAACATTAGAATCTGCAAGCTAACAAACTTTTAGATCTAAAATGCATTCTATAAACCCAACTGTTATTCCCAAACTGTCACATGGGAAATATTACAGGGAAAATGCATCCTACGGAGTAAAATGTATTGCGGAGTTAAAATGCATTCGATAGAGAAGGAGGAAAAAAATTCTCATGCTTAAAATGCACTTTAGATTGCAACCTAAAAATTTCAAGTTGCGACTTGGGATTCTCCAAGTCACAACCTATATATTTTAAGCAGTGGTATAAGATATTCTAACTACTTTTATTTCATTTTTTGTAATTTTATCACAATATAAATAATATATATTATTAATGAGATTCATTTTTTTAAGTCACTTCCCACCAAAAATCACTTTTACAATGTTTTTTGGCAAATTTTTATTTTCAAAAGTACATTCTAATCTAAAATATTCTCCCAACGGTTATTCAAACGAGCACATTATTTAGTTATTCCTCTGTTATATTTTCCTCCATTTATTAATTAATATTCTATTTTCGTTTAGCTCTATTTGAATAATAAATTATAAATTTTATCCAGAAATAATAAATTTAGAAAGACTAATTAAATTACTTGCTAGTATAATATTAGATTTTGTAGTTTGTCATATAGTTTCAAATAATAGATTTTGATCCTTAAATAATAAAATAGCCGAAGTATTTATTAAATTATAAGAATTGATATCTTATACGGAAATAAATTTAAAATGACCAAAAACTATGATTTAAAATTATAGACCAAAATCTAAATAGGGAAAATAATATGGGTTAGGCTATTATTGTAGTATATCACAATTGTTATACTGTTTTTTCAAGTATAACATGCTTACAAAATTTTCTGTGAAAGTGTGCATTTGGCTCTTATTAAGCTTTTATTTTAATCTCTTAATTCTATGAGGTATTTTTGAATCATTAAATCCTAATATGGTTAGTATCAAATTTATTTTATGTCAATGTTATTTTAAAATATTAAGCTTAATGTCTTCGTATTAGTTAACGTTAATTTTTTATTAGAATGAGGCAATATTACAGTATTCTGAAAGTTTCTTGACAGCATTGAACTCAAAAAAAATCGTCTGGAGCAGCATTGCTCTTAAACAAAAATTTTGAAGACAAATAAAACACTTTAAAGTAATTTATCAAGATTCATTGATTTCTTCAAATTAGTTAAACGAATTTAAAGATCACTAATTCTCACCTTCAATGACAATTATTGGATCCGTTTGGGAACACGGTGGAGAAGTGTTTTTACGTAAGTCGAGATAAATATGTGAAAGAGATTATCTCGTTTTCTGGGGAAAAAACACTGTTAAACTGATTTCTAAACTTTTCAGAAGTGTTACCAAACAAAATCATTACCAATATCGCTTTTCCTCCTTATAATTAATTTGGAAAGGCATTCTCGCCAAGAAGTAGCTTCTGGACCAAGGAAGAAGGGAAATGTAGGCAGGGTAGTTCAATATTTGTAAGCTAATTAAATTTCATAAATATGATTAAAAAATAAAAAAATCATAAAAAACGATGATTTCAAAGAACCCAACGTGCGTTATGGATCTCATGCTTTGGGTTGTATGTTATTTCGGTGGTCAATAATAATCGTTTCCTTGTCCAACCCAAAACACGCCACCGAAATTCAATATTCATTTCAATTCCTCTTACAGAAATTATATGTCAAAATGTCAAATCTTTTCAACCAAAAGTTTGATTTAATTATTTTCATTTAAAATTAAACGTGGGCCCCTTTACAAGACTTAAAAGCTTTTGATTAAGATTCACATGGACAAACCTAGAAAAAGTCCGGGAAAGCGTTTAGAAATCCAAAATCTGCATTAAATAGTATTTTAAATCGAGATGATTTTGTTTAGAAATTTACTTTGTAAATGATAAAAGCACTTTTCCACCACTTTTTCAAACGGGCACTCTGTCATAAATTATATTAGATCATGTGCCTGTTCGGCTCAACGTTTGCAAAGCTCAAATGCACGTTCAACAGTGTTTTTCTTTGAAATGAGATATTTTCCTTTATATATTTGCCTCGACTTGCGTAAAAATATTTCTCTGTCACGTTCCCAAATGGGCCACATTTGAATTAGTAGCTGAAGTTACTTTTTCAACGTGATTTACAGTCTTACAAGATAAGTATGTAAAAAGGGTTTTGTATTGACTTGCATGAACGTGATTCGCAGAACACTTTTTGTAAAAACACTCATTTAATAAATGTTTGATTAAGATTTACCTCCCACTCAATCTATCAATGCTAATATAATCATTATCATGGAATTGTATATAATCAATCAAATTATCAAATATAAAAAAGAGTTCATTTTTTTTATGAATATAAATTAAATAAATCCAGAAGTTACAAAGCATTATCATGGAATTATGTTTTTTTTTTAATTTGTAGTTTGGTTGAATCCAATGTCTCACAACGATGAGTTTGTGATCTTTTGTCAAAACTCCCATGTATTTCAGCTCAAATTCTTTTTTGTTTTAGCTAAGTAGGTCTAAACTTGAAATATGTCCCTAGGTAAGATAAAGTCGAATAAAATCAAATTTTCAAAAAATCAATAGCTAAAAGTATATTTTTTTAAAAAAAATTTATAGATGAATTTATAAGTATAAATATAAATTTTAAGAGTCTAATAATAGTAAAATAACATGTATCAATTGGTGGTAAAAAAAATAACATGTATCAAATATAAAAATTTAAAAAGAAATCATAATTTTAATAGTTAAGCTCATATAATTCTAAAAGCAAGTATTATTACTTTAGTGAAAGAGTCCCCCTGCATTATTACAATGATAATTGCTAATGGTTAATGACTTATTTGAATTAATGAAAATTGTCAAGAAAGTGGCAATTAAAAAATAATTTTATGGTGCTAGAATTTACTAAAATAACTGTCACGTATTTTCTATTTATTTAATATCCACATTTTTTAAAAATAAAATATGTACAGGGGAAGAAAAGGTGACTAAGAGAAGGGAAATTGAGAACTAAATTTGGTGACCTAAGAATAAAGAAAGAAGAAAGAAAGCAAAGTTTAATTTAGATGAAATTTGAAATCTAAAAGGTAAGTGGCAGGTAACCAACATAAATGGTATATATGTCATACACAGCTCATAAATGGTATTGTGGTCTTTGACCATTGAATTTGACTTTATTTTTCTTCTCTCTCTCTGGTAGTCTCTCTCCTTATCTTCAAGCATCTTTATGATCCAAATCTTTCCAACAAAGGAGGCCATTAATTAAAAATCTGCTAACTATTAATTAAAAGTTGGTTAACAATTATTTTTAGGTTTAGGGTTATTTCGGGAAGATTTAAGGCGTAGTAATGTTGCCCACCATATGTCTTTATGCTCAAATCTTTCCACTGAAAGTGGCTATTAATTAAGAGTCGGCTAACTATTATTATCTCCGGTCTTAAATGTAAAAGCTATTTGATTTTTATTTCGAAGATTAATGAAATTAAATATACTACTTAAAATATTTATTTGCGTATATAATTAGTTTATATATCAATTTATAAGTCTAACAAATTAGTTTAGAGAAAAACAATAAATATAAATTCCTTTAAGTAATGCATTTAGCTTCATTAATTTCTTTAACAAAAATCAATTAACTCTTATATTAAAGATCGGATGCAGTAATTAAAAGTCGGCTAATTATTATTTTTAGGTTTAAGGTCAATTCTTGAAAATTCAAAACGTAGTAATGTTGCTCGCTCCATTCAAAAACTAACATTAATGATTAAATAATTGACATTTAACGTTAGTTATGGTAAGGGGTTAGAATTACTACACTTTAACATTTTTGGTGAAATCTTGAACCTAAAAGAATTTACAATGCAACATTATTTCAAAGTAAAACTTTTGGGACATATTTGTAGTGCTGGTAAAGCGGGCCAGCCCGCGGGTGGTGGGCCTGCCCGCCACCAGCCCGTCAGGTGGCGGGCTGGAAAACCCCAACCCGCAACCAGCCAGTTTTTTATTTTTTTAAAAAATTAAAAATAAATTCTTTTTTTCATTTTTTAACTACTTTTTTCTTATAAAATTGCATATTTATGCTATTCTCTTTCAAATTCTATGAATAAGTGTTCAATAATTTCCTAAAAATAGAATTTAATATTACTTCATCCTTATAAAAAATATTGGGATGGAAAAAATGTAAAGATATATAAGATATAATAATTTTAAAAATTAAAAAAAAAAAGAAAAACGGGCTGGCCGACCAACCCACGGGCCAGCCCGCCATAACCAGCGGGCTAGGCGGGGCGCCAAAAAATGCGGGCTGACGGGTTGAACCCTCGGGCCAAACTCGCATTACCAGTACTACGTATTTGTACGTAAACTCTTATTTTTATTATTATCACGAAGCAAGATACAAGATTTCCTTTATATCTATAAATATCAATTTAGAATCAGAAAATGGCCAAACCAGTGTGAAGTTTGTATGGACAAATATAGAACAACGAAGCGACGAGTTTATCTAGTAATAAATTTAATTAATTAAATGACAACAATACAGTAAATAAGGCAATGACAATTAATTTCAACAAAATTTCTTGTTAAATATAAATTATAACAGCAGTTTAACAAGTAAAAACTTTAATGACAATAATAAATAAGGTGGTGACAACTAATTTCACAGAGAGCAATTAGGTCATTCTAACAAGAGCTTAATTCCACATCATTAGTTCATATCTAAAGACTTCATAAGAATTTAAGCAAATTCAAGAGGTCATTTTGATATTCTCATATTTTAACCGTCCTTTGTATATCTCTCTCCCTTATTATTATTTAATAGGCTAAAGTATACTTTTGGTTCTTTATATTTGAGTTGGGTTTCACTTTAGTCCTTTAAATTTAAAAAGTGCACTTTCAGTCACTTAAACTTAACGTTGTTAGTAATTTGACAAGTTCCTTTAAGTTTAAAAAGTGCATCTTCAGTTCCTTTAAATTTAAAAAGTGCGCTTTCATTTGATGAGTCAGCAATTTCCGTTAAGAGAGATTAACGGCGTTAAATTTGAGGAATTGAAAGTGCACTTTTTAAACTTAAAGGACTAAAGTAAAACCTAACCCAAATATAAAGAACTAAAAGTATACTTTAAGCTTATTTAATATATATTTGGAGGATTTTAACTTTTCGTGTGTTGAGAATCCGTTAGGAGAATAATTTCACACAAACCAATGTAAGTATGTGAGATGAGTTTTGTTTCGATTTACGCAAACGTGATTCTAACGTGATTGCCAAACATGTACTTTATGTTAACGTAGGAGTCTCCTTGTAGATCTTAATGGGCCCGTTTAAAAAAGCGGTGGAGAAGTGCTTTTACCATTTAAGAGGACATGTGTGAAGGAAATTATTTTGTTTTAAGGAAAAACACTGTTGAATACACATTTAACTTTTTCAATCGTAGTTCCAAACAGGGCCAATAAGACGATACTGAGGTATCTTTATGTTCCCCTTGGATGGGAGGAAAGAAAAGTAGGAGAAAAAATTATTCTATCATATCTCTTACGCTAGATTTTAATTCAATATATCGAAATGTAGAATTTATAAAATTTTCTGCTACGCATAAATATTTATAAATTATCAATAATACCAACCATCGATCAATTAGTTTAAATACCGTATACTTGAACCAAAAAAAAATTAAATACTGTGCAAGAATTTTGAAGGATTTTCTATTTGTAAAGTCCTATGTAGAATTACGTGCACAGAGGAATGTTTGAAGTTAAATAAAAAAAGTAATTTTTTAATTCTACATTGTTAAGAAACTAAATGGAATAAAAATTTGATTGTTAAAATTATCTTTTTTTTTAAGTTAACGTAAATCTCTGATGAAAATAAAAATAAAATTAGATGCAGTCTTTTTTTGAGTTTGAACTTTTATGTTATCGTTTTTTTATTAATTTATACAAATTGACATTGAAAATAAAGTGAGAATTATGTAAACAATTTCTCAATTTTAGTATCATTATGCTTTTTTATACAGTTATCTATATCTATTATCATGGTCTCACATTCAAGTATTATCGGGTATAATTAGGATAGTTCTCTCAACTTTTTTTTTTTTTTCAAGATGCAAACCCGCCTTGAAAGTATCCGTGAAAGAGTAGCGTTGCATTGTAATTTTTTATGAGTAATGTTTCCCTATCAATTTTAAAATGTAACAATTTCTCCCCAAATTTACTAGCTTAATTAAACTAGGGCTGCATAATGGAAGGATCAAACTCAATTAGACCCGCCTGAAATCTGGTCTATTTCTTAAGAATGACTAGGCTTGGTGGTTCATGGTTCAGTAGAAACCCGACATCGGATTGGACATGATTTGATCCACTATATTAACGGACTAGTATAGGCAGTCGAGGACCCCAAATTCCCTAATTATTTTCATTTTTCTCTATGAAAGGTCAAAAATTAAACATGATAAGTACAATCAAGATAACAAAAATACTTACAATCATATAAAAATCATCCCAAAATAATAAAACTTAATTGTAAATCCATAAGAACCTCCAACTACATTAAATAAAAAATAAAAAGACAACATATAAATGATAAAATATTTTTTAAAAAAATCACTTTAGATTAGACTAGACCAAGTAGTCTGACCAACCCCGTCCAGCCCAACCAGTCCTATCCAATTCAATTTATTTATATTGCTTATTTGGATTGAATTATTTCAAGTTAGATCAAAATGGATTGGACCACCGAATTTTTACATACCCTTAGCTAAAACGGTCAACTTCTAGTTGACACAATGGTATAGTGGTAATTTTGCCACATAAGATGTGATGCCTCGTGTTAGTCCACTTGTTACCCCCACATCAGCATTTTCATTCTTCCCTCTCTCCACCTTTGTTCCATTGGGTTGGCGGGTGCATCAAAAGATTAAAAATTTTAATCCATTCCTTGAATCTGTCGAAGGTGTTTAAGTCATGTGGTCAAGAAGTATACCTCTCTTGAAGCATATTTTTTCTTTATTGTTCACCTTCAAGAAGCCAACAACTACACTTAACTTTCTTTACCGATATCCACACGTGTATCTTTTTCAATATGAATGCCTGGTACCTATCTTTTGCAGCTATCTATATCATCTCTCAATCTTCTATCTCTTTGCTTGTCCTTGTTACACTCTTCACTCTATCTGTCACCTTCTCTTGGTTCTACTTCTACAAGTTGGTTTAAGAATAATGGTTTGAAACAAATTCAAATGAAACTTTTAGAACCATCTATGTCAAACCTCCAAGTCACCATCAAATTGAAGTGACAATAATAGTTATTAGTTGGATTTATTGAGATAAGTCTGTAGGGAGGCTAACAGTTTATGGTTGGCAAACAATGTCTTTAATTCTTACACAATTTCAAAATTTTCTTATTTGTTTTAATTTCTTAAAATTAATTTATTTTTATGTCTTTGTAGCCGGCTCGCTTAACATGCATATTGTTTAAGGGCCCGTTTGAGAACACAGTAGAAAAGTACTTTTACGCATGTCGAGGTAAATATATGAAAAAAATTATCTCATTTTTAAAAAAAACACTGTTAAACATGTGTTGGCTTTGCTGTTGAAGACAAGCCCTAAAACTACAAGCCTGGGAAAACAGTAAAAGTCAAATCCCACGGCAAAAAAAATGTCAGTAAAACAATACTTTTCAATTGAGAAAGCAAAACTACATTTTTCATCTTGAAAGATCGTATAATATTATATGTCACTTTCAGTTTTTTTATGAATCAATTTTAATCATTATATATGTCAAAAACAACTGTCATTTGTGTGTGTAGTTTGTTTTTACAGTAACCCTATATTTCAATTCAATTAATTAAAATTATTATTAATGAATGAGTACATAACTCAACTCGTCTTATAATATTGAATTTTGAGTAGGCCAATACAAAAATTAATTAAATTAATGACATGCCATTATATATAAATTTATGGTCATCATAATATATTGAGATGTAGACTATGTAATACTTTAAAAAAACATATTTCTTAGTAGAGTGTTATAAGTATTTTTAGAATATATGTTACAATTAATTTATTCATTTAAAATTTTTTACTTTTTCTAAAAAGTCAATTGATTCTTATATTAAGAATTGGAGGTAATATTTGTTTAGCTATTTCTTATCATTCATGCGTAGAGCCGTAGATCCCTGCTTAAATTTGTTAATGCTTCAAGCAAATATCTTGTCAATACATATAATACCCTTCCAGTCTTTATTATAATAGTCAAATAATTTTTTAGAAATTAAATAAATCAGTTAAATTAGTTAATTCACTAGATGTTTCAAAATACCTTTACATGAAAGAATGACTAAAATACAAAGTGGACATGATCTTATAGTCAATGGAGTATTGACAGGGATATTTTAAAAAAAATAGCTAAATATAAAAGATAGCGTGGATATGATTTTATATTTAGATTCAAATTTAATTTTTAATGAACTTTTATAATAAAGAGTTGAGGGAATAGTTTTAACAACCCATACGTACTTCTAAGAAACAAAAGATGGTGAAATCAAACCTCACTTTGATCAGCATGTGACCAAATTAAATTAAAAATTCCCCCGCCATCAACATTATAACTCTAGACATTCGTTGTGGTGGGATTTTTTTTTTTTCATGAAGGCAATTAGGCCACTTGAAAATAACTTAATTTCAGAATACCTTTTTTTAGAAACTTGGTAGGAATTGAGACATTTTGAAAAGTTTTTTTATAATTCTGTATGCCTTTACCCAGGAAAGGATAAAAATGGGGAGAATTATAACTACCAGAAAAATATCATTTAGCGATGGAAAAATCCATCGCTAAATGGCTATTTTCCATCAGAAAATTTCTATTTAGCGACGGAAAATATTAGCGACCATCGTTTTAACGATGAAAAATAACCATTACGTCGCTTTGGTATGGAAAAAAACCTCCAATTGAAAAATTAATAGAAAATATTGCCTTCCATATTATGTAAACGCAACCGACTTTCTGCATTATACAAATGCAACTAACCTTCTGTATTATATAAATGCAACTAACCTTCTGTATTATGTAAATGCAACTGACATTTCACATGTCTAACTCTCCAATCAATTTGCCAATTGGTGATTTTTCCCATATTCTCCCAAAAAGTACACCAAATTTATGTTGTTACAAATAAATAGCGTAGCATGGCATAAATGATGAATGCGTCCTTATGATTATAGTGAGGCCAAAGAACTTTAGATTAATTTGATTGAATTTTTATTTTGATCTTTATAGTTTTAAATCGTTACTTTTGATTGTTATAATTACATAAAATGTTAATATTTAAAGCCAAAAAAAAAAAATCTTTCCGCACTTGATGTGAATTACTTGATTCTACGTACCCTACCTTAAATCATTGTATTATGTCAAAATTTATATTTTTAAAAACTTAAAAAAATCAATATTTCCGTTGTCAACTCAATGATCCAACTTGGAAGGCGCCAATAAATTTGGAACGTGGAATTTTTTTTATAACGTTCATGTAAATTAATCAATTTAATTTAGTTTGGGATATCGAAATTTGGGAGTAGAAAATGTATCTGTTTGAGAATACGGTAGAGAAGTACTTTTACATAAGGAGGTAAATATAAGGAGGATATCATCTCGTTTTGTAAAAAACGCTGTTAAATGTATGTTTGGTTTTTGAAAACTTTGTTCTAAACAAGCGAATAATTATATCCACGCACGTTGAATGAACATAAAAAAATTAAGCCAATTTCCCCTCAAAGTATTAAATTTAATAAAGATGTCAAAATGGAACAGGATTGTCCCATGTGTTTGAAAATGCAATTGAATGAAGTAATCAAGTCACATCCTGCTTGCCTAATTAATAATTAAGCCAACTCATCAATGGAGTGCATAATCCAATATAATCATACCTAATCTTATAACTTCATTAATTACTACTTTGCCAATGTTGGCGATCACCCTAGCTACAACAACTATATATATATATATATATTTGTGTGATCTAAATTTTGCTATTTGAAGTATTTTTCCTCTTATTTATTTTCTGTAAAATATATTAAAACCTTTCCTCTCCTTCAAAATTAAAATAATTAAATTTCAAAAATTTTATAGATCTCAACTTCAAAGGATTTATATGTACTATTTTGCCTATATTGTTGAGAAATTTACCATCATATCCTAAATGCATGAAATAAAGAATAAAAGATCATAAATATTGGTAAAATTACCATCAACTCCCGGCAGTAACTGGTCCGGTTGTCATTAGCAACCTCACTGACTGTCAATAACAATCGGACCAGCTACTGCTGGTATCTAATAGTAGTTTTGCCAATCATTGAGACCTTTTGTTCATTAATTTTTTTTGTTAGGACTTCATTGTAAATTTCCCTATATTCTTCGTTATGTACACACATGGATATGATATTATTGTGAGAATGAACAACACAGCCAATTTGGCACTCTCATTGAATCACCCAACAGACCTCATTTATTTCAAAGCAGATCTCATATATGGATAATACATTAGCATATATATATATATATATATATCTATTTTATATACAAAACGTGTGACAGTGTGAGTGTGGGTAGGTTTGAGTTTGTTGAAACAGAGAAGGAGAGGGAAGGTTAATCATGTTGGCCAAGGCACTTCACTTTTCACTATGACCATCTCATATTCACATATTATATATATATATATATATATAATCCCTGCCGACAATTTTCATGAAATCTGAATTTACTATTTCATTAATTATTTTGGTTTCCAGGTTGCAGCAGTAGCGAGGGAGAGAGGGTGAAAGAGAGAGAGAGAGGTTACAACTATAATGGTGCTTGTCTATGGTGTAGGTAAAAATGATACTAATTCTGCTCTCAGAAGTTAATTGGTTTAATTTGATAAGTAAGGATTTGACTTATAGTATAGTGTATGTTTAGAAAATTCGTTAGGAGAAAGGAGTTATGGATTCCGAAATGATTTTACAGATTTTGATATACTTTTTACGGATTTCAATTTTTTTTACGGATTTCAAAATTTTTTATCTTAGCTTAGTTGTACAGTTGGGAAAAATTGTTTTCCAAACATGCATATAACCCATAATATCGTAAGTTTAAATTGTGTTACTAATTTGAAGACATTCTTGATTATGATATGTAAGTGCTCTTTTAATATGAAGGCATACCCTGACTGTAATAAGGCCTTCAAGATCCTGCCGGACTCATATTTTTTCGTATAAAGAAATAGCAGTGTTTTTTGGTGTGTGTGATAAGAAATATGTGTATAATGGAAGAAATAACACTAAAATATGCAGCCCACATGTTTTTTTGTGACTAAAATATGTTTTTTTGTTTTTCCATAAAAGGAAATATTATATATGCAGATAAAAGATCATTAATTTATTTTATAAAATTGTTCATTAGTTTTTTTTTAAAAAAAAGCAGCCCACATGTTATTTGTGTCACGTTTCATTTAAGTGGAGATCATTATTAAATAGACAATAATGTTAAATTTTAATAGAGACTAAACAGAGAGAGAAGGCTTATTAATGAAGATGGTGGCCACATGACAAAAAGAATTCAACGAGGAAGATGGAATGTGACTTTTGAATACATAATAAATATGAGGCCAATAATTAAATGTGCAAATTGGTTATTGGTTAGACAAGCTCCCAACCTCCAAGTGCTTTCCTAAAATATGTTAGTTATTTGTAATAAGTTGAAGGTATCGATCAACTTAATACATGCAATCAATATTGGATACTGTCATAAGAATATTATAAATTTAATAGATAAAATAGAGTGTGTTTTATATTTATAACTTAAATAAGTTCCTTATTTAACTCTTATATTGAGAATGGAGATTAATAACAACTATATGCACCTTTTTTTCATATATTTTCTACTGAGTTTGAGATTAATCAGTTAGATTGTTCATAACTTTAATTTGTAAATAGTGTGACTTACTATAAATATGATATTTTATATTGATATTTGCGCATTTACATTTTATTTCATCAACTTGCAATTGTTGATAGATCAATATTTCTTTCTAATTAAGTATATGTCTATTTGATTATATGTCCATTTAGAAAAGCGGTGAAAAAAATGTTTTTATAGTGTATGAGGTAAGTTTATGAATGATATTATTTCAATTTGGAAAAAAATGCTATTGAACGTACGTTTGGAATTTCTAAACGCTTTCCCAAAACACCCCCGTAACGTTGCCTTTCTTTTAGCAAAATTGGCATGTAGTGTTAATGCAATTTTATAAACATAGAGATAGTCCTATTTTTTTCATGGAAGGGGAAATATATGAATGAAAGATAATTTTTACATCATATCACAAGTCATAAAATGATAGTCACTAATGGCCATAATCCATAAAATTGTGGACTATTCTTAGCCCTACGATTGTTTTGAGTGAGTACGTTTACATTGCGAGTTATGACATAATGGTGATGGTTTGATCCTGAAAGATTCTCCTGATATAGTTCTCTCATAGCTTTCAATGAAAAAGTCCGAACTTAAACCCCCATACTTTGACCTTCATTCCTTGGATTGAGGTTATGAAACTTCCAATCGACATAATATACGTTTAAATTAACGGTGAAAGTTAGTTTTTTAACTTAATTTTATGGTTTACGAGATAAACATGTGAGATAAGTTTCACTTTGGTTTGCATGAAGGTGATTTCACAAAACTGACATGGTTTTCTAAAGAGTTGGGAATCACGTTTATGCAAGTTAAGATAAAACCCATCTTACATAATTATCTCGTAAACTGTAAATCATGTTGGAAAGTAGCTTCCATCGTTAATCCACACATGCAGACCGGTAGGAATTGTGGATATTCTAGGGACTATATTTATCATCCTCCGATCGGTAGAATTGTCCTATTTTTTATTAGCACTTGAACTACTCTACATAATGTATGCAACTTGAGATAAAAACCCTCAAAGTTTAAAAAAAATGTAACAATAACATTACTAGTTGATTGTCAGTTATTACAGTTCTTGCAGCCGGAGGCCGTTAAACTGTTTGTTTAAAAAAGCAAGAGATCATTATCTTTTTAGCTTTTACCCACAAAATTTAATTTAATTTTAATCTTAGGGATTGTAGTGAAATTTCAAAATTTTATAAAAGCTATTTGACATTAAATTATTCCAGCGGTAGTGCAGTGAAATATTCCCATGATTATCCTAGACACTTCCACCACAAAACTGATGGCTCTCTCTCTCTCTCTCACACACACACACATCTTGTTTTGTTCTATGGTTTTTTTTGTTATTGGGCTTGGGCCTAAAATTTTGAATCCATGTGCTTCTAATGATAATCTTCATATATATTATGCCCAATTGGCACCAGAGAGCCATGGTCCAATAGGAGCAAATTAACTTATTGTTTTGTTTGTCAACGATGGTTGTGCCTCATGGAAGGAATTAGTTCCTCGTAATATAGCGTAGTAACGGTAATGGGGGTTGGGCCAGTGTGCCATTTTCTGGCGGCCTCGGGCTGGCATTTGCCAACCCGCCAGGGAGGTGGGCTGATCCAGCTCGCCCCGCCTGGACCGCGGGTTCTGGCGGGCCGGCCCGCCAGCCTTTTTTTTTATTTTTTTTAAATTTTTTAATTATTATATCTTATATATTTTTACCTTTTTTCATCGCAATATTTTTTATAAGGATAAAAGTAATATTAAATTTTATTTTTAAGAAATTCTTGAACACTTATTCATAGAATTTGAAAGAGAATAGTATAAATATGCAATCTTATAAGAAAAAATTAGGTAAAAAACGAAAAAAAGAATTTATTTTTAATTTTTTTAAAAAAATAAAAAAATTGACGGGTTGGCGGGCTGGGGTTTTCCAACCCGCCTAGCCCGCCAACCCGCGCGGGCCAGCCCGCAAGCCGCGGGCTGGCCCGCTTTACCGGCACTAATATAGCGAAAGATTTGAATCCTCACTCGGGGAGAGATGTTCGTATTTAATATTTGAGTTTTAACAATTCTTCTCGATTCTAACCTTTTTGACATCTTTTGAAACTTCATTTGCAATCAAGAGAAATCGGGAAATGTGTGGCCATTAAAAATGCACTTCACCAAAAATCAAAGTTAAAAAATCAGACTGATTGGTTGAAGCTGGAAATCGGCAAAATGACCACCTGCATGATCTAGTTTGATGCCTGAACTGGAAGGAAGTCAACCCGGTATAATTCGATTCATCTCGATTCTAACCCAATGACTAGGTGGTTTGAACAAGTTAGCCGGTGACCTTTTTTTTGAAAAACAAAAACAAAACAGAAGGAGGGAACGGGGTGATGTTGGCATCACACTAGTTACATCCGTTGGAGGGGCAGCCATGGAGGAAGATGCGAAGGGTAACGCTGGTGGTGGAGGAGATGAGGACAGAGGTGTTAGCCATTGGGGAGGTAGTCGTGTAGACAAGAGCATCATAGCAATTGGGGATGTGGTCGTGGAGGAAGAGGTTGAGTGGCATCGGCGGCGGTGGGTTGCTTAATATTATAGAGAGTGAAGAAAGGAAGAGAGGGGGCTTGTCGGCTAGGATTTAGAGGAAACGAGTAAAAAGAGAGGCAAGAAAGGAAGAGAATGAGGATGAACATGAACCAATGAACAATAGAGGTGACTCCGTTTAAAAAAAGAAGTGAAAGTTGTAGCGAGAAGAGACACCATGACAATATAGAGGAGTTGTGGAGAGGAGGATAGGCAATAATTTTGCTTTCATATTAGGTTGTCATGCATTTGCTTCACTTTTTCCGAGGCATATGAAAATAGATCAGTGATTGAACAAGATAAGACAGTGGGTTAAGGGTTAGTGGGTTAGACCAGAGTTAAATCAGGGTCAAACCAGCGAGGAATAAAAAATTGAAAAATAAATATCATCATACATTAACAAAATGACACCATAAAAACATTTCAAAGAAGGGTAAAAGTGACAACTCGCTTACATATTTAAGGAAATAAAAATAATCAAATTTAAAAATTTACTTTTATTTGAATTAAATAATACTTAAATATAAAAAGAAAGGTGAAAAATACATATGAATTGATTGTTGATTGAGACTTGACTCGCTAGTTGCTTTTACTTGAAATTTGTATTAAATAATACCTAACTTGCTATTTGACTGAGACAAGACTTGACTTGCTATTTTCAGGGAGGCAGGTGCAGGGAGGCGAGGACGATTATGTATTTCCTCCTCCTTCTCTCTCTCTCTTCCTCCTTCCATAATAATCAGTTTTCTAGTTTTCCTCCAAAAGGTTTAGGCGAAATGAAGTAATGTCATCCTTTGGGAGCTCTAATCTTCCGTTTGATGATGACACTATGTCAGTTTCGATCATCCCTGCTAACCTTATATTGCCGATGATGATATTTGTTCATCCCAGCTGGTTTGGGATGCTCTGTCTCGGCCATCAATATACTTCAACGTTGGGAGATATGCTGCATTCTTTCCAGAGTAGAACTTAAAGGATCTTGATGGTGATTTTCCTCCAACAATTCGATCTTACCGCCTCCTTTAGAATAGCTTTTGTTTTAAAAAAGTAACTCGGTTGACCCGCCAACTCGGCGGGTCCACCAAGTCACTACTGGGTCATGACGAGTTGGTCCGAGTCGCCATGACCTGGGTCAGCCCCCAATTCCAGTTCAAGTTCCTGTGCACTGCTTTTTTTCCTTTTTGCCCAATGGCCAACGCTTCACTTTTTTTAAATGACAAGGAAATAATTAATTATTATTGATACATATAGATATAATCTGAATGAAAAATATATTTTTTACTCTTTACAAGTAAATAATAAGATCACTTAAGAAAATTCATAACAGATATATGCTTAGCACTATTTTTTATACAAAAATAATTACTATATGTTTCTCTAATTACAATCTTGTTCATAAGAGAATTTAATAAGTGTCATATTTATTTAAATATTATTTATATGTTAAATTCTGTATACTTTAATTAAATTGCATTATTTTAATATAACCGTTTTGACACTGAGTTGATCTGATCTGACCTACTAACCTTTGAACCACTGCTTCGATCGATCCATTGTCTGGTTCGGTTTTTTCTGGACCTTACCAAAAAGAACCCTAAGCCAGCATTTATGGTTCTCATATCACCTTATATCTATTGTAGCTTTTGCTCAAGAATGTCTTCCATGACCATCCTCCTTAAAATTGCTAAAATAAGTGAAGGATTCAAGCGTACCTATAGATTGATTGAGTATATGCTTCAATAGTACCCACACGTGTTGATGATCACAAGTTTGGATCCAAAACGTTTCTCACAGCAAATGCACAATTTAGAGAGAAGAGAGATTTCACAGAAGGAGGGGAGAGTGTTTTCTATTCCGTCTGTTTTCTACGTACATGGGATCCCTTAATAATAAAAAATATGCAACTGCCTAATGCAACTGCTCATAACTGTTCCTACGTTAATTGCATTTTAAATTCAAACTTTTAGGGAAAATTACAACTTTATTCCCACATATTTTCTCATTAATGCCTTTTCCCCGAAAATGGGTTTTAGACCTAATCCACTAAGGGTGGCCAATATTCCAACATCTCCCAATCACACTTGGCGGATTAGGAATTATGGACCTCATCCTTCTCTCTTCTTTCTTTCATACTAAATGCTTTATCGTAACTGCATGGGCATTATGTCTTTTTAGATGTTTGTACTAGAAACCTCTTTTACAAGACAGCACAAGACATCTTTCTTTGTGTAGCTTGAATTTAATATTATTCCTCATATTCTAAATTTAACCAAAAATACACTTTCACTTGACGAATCTAATCCCTTTTAAGTCAGTATAAGACTTGGATCGTCTTTCTCATAAGCGTGGTGTCCACACTTATGAAATCACAAAATTGATATCATAAAGGACATGTCACAGACACCAGCATAGTCGTGTATTTTTTAGGTAATCTTCCTTTCGCCCATATATCATTTTGATATACATCAACCAATTTCCTAACATAATACCTTGTATCGCATCCATCATAATAATAGTATTACGTTAAGGTAGTAGTCATTGAAGTATACCTCCATGATAATGTCAAAGCCAGAGGATATAAATACAAATATTATTTTCTTGGGACTCACACAACAATGAAGCAGGGATCCATTCACTTGCTTCCATTTTGCGGTTCTATAACATATGTCGTATGAATAACATGCTTCGGTGCTTCTCTTATACTATAAGAGGATACGTTGTTTTGATACTTATTATCAACACCATGCATACTTTTAGTCTAGATGTTTTCAACATCTAAACCCAAATTCTTCTTCATCTCATATCTTATTTGACGTTAGTATTGGAGAATTTGTTGACTGGTAACAGGCTTCATGGGAGCGAGTCCCCATAATTCGATCCATGTTCTATATGTATATACATTGGATCTTATCTCGACAAGCTACATTGTTGCCGAGGCGACATAACTTGTATTTCTTCTCTACCATATCAGTATTTCTACTGCCTTATTGGTGAATGCAAGTGTCTCATCTTTGCATACTACTCTTGGTATCAAAGACAATAGCTCATGTGAGAGAGCCTACCTCACTTGCTTGTACGACATATTAGACATTGTGTACTTGTACATAGACACATGAATCAATGATAAGAAATTGAATACTTCAATCATAAATTCAATACATAGTATATGTAATTTTACATTTTGCGCATACCAATAGCCCTTACATGCTTCTCAAACATTTCTTTGGCTATTGGTTTAGTTAGGGGATCTGCGACCATACTCTTGGTCGAAATGTGTTATACATTAATCACTTTCTGCACTACATAATCGCTCACAAAGTTATACTTAATATCAATGTGCTCTGTCTTGCTATGATATTTGGGTCTTTTGTGTAGGCTATACTGCAGTATTATCACAATATATTGATATAGGATTTGTACTCTCATTTTCAAATCCAAGTTGTTCAATAAACCTTTTCAGTCATGTAGCCTCCTGTACCACCGCAGTGCAAGCCACAAACTCTGCTTCCATAGAATGTAGGGCTATACACGTCTATTTCTTGCTGCTCCAACTTATGGTGCCATTATTTAGCAAGAAGGTATAACCTAAAGTTAACATTCATTCAACTTTATCTCAACCTACATCGGATTGGAGTGTCCAACAAGCCGCAAATTGCTTCCTTCGTAAGTTAGTGCATAATTCATTGTGCCCTTTAAGTATCATAGAATCCTTTTCATAGCTTTCCAATGCTGTTCACCAGGATATGACTGGAACCTACTTACCAGTCTAACTGTGAAACAAATATCTGGTCTTGTACACATCATTGCATATATTAGACTTCTAACGGCACTAGTATAAGGAACTCTTTCCATTCTTTCGTAGCTGACTTAGTTTTGGGACACATTTCAAGATTCAGGCTAATTCTAGTAGCTATTAGGGTTTCTAAGGGATTGCAGTCACTCATGTTAAATCGCTCGAGAATTTTCTTAATGTAATTCTCTTGTGAAAGAGATAGAATTCTCTTTGAGTGATCCCTTTGGATTTTAACTCCATGTATTTTATTTTTCCCATATCTTTCATCTCAAAATTCGATGAAAACCATTTTTTAACAGTTAAGATCGAATTTAGGCTATATCCGGTTAATAATATATCATTTACATATAATGACAACATCACAAAGTTATCATTAAACAACTTAATGTAAACACATTGGTCTTCTTCAATCATTTCGAAATTGTATGAGGCTATTGCTTTGTAAAACCTTAAATACCACCGTTTGAATGATTGTTTCAGTCCATAAATGGACCTTTTGAGCTAACAAATTTTGTTCTCTAAACCTCTCTTTACAAAACCTAATGGTTGTTCCATATAGATTTTTTATCCAAGTCTCCATTTAAAAATGCAGTTTTCACATCCATTTGATGTAACTCCAAATCTAAACTATTTACTATTACCAGAATCAGTCTTATGGAATTAAAGCATATAACAGGTGAGAAGGTGTCTTCGTAATCGATACCTTCTTATTGTGTATACCCTTTCAATACCAAATGTGTCTTGTACTTGTCAATTGATCCATCCACTTGTTTTTTATTTTGAGAACCCATTCGTTCCCAATGACCTTTCGACCTTTTGGTATATCAACAAGTTCCTAGACTTGATTCTTTTTCATTGAATCAATCTCTTCTTCCATTGCTTTCTTCCATTCACCCTTAGCAGGGAACGACAAGGCTTCTTGTATAGAACGTGGCTCATCATCTCCATTCGGCGTGACCATGAGTGCTTCCCCCTCTATTGGGAATCGCCTCTTGGGTACATTTCCTATGTCACTCTTTCTTGTAGAAACCTCTTGTCTCTTTCATTTCTCTTGTCTCGACCTTTATAAAGGCCTTTCTGAGCCTTTTGATCTCCCACTCAGATCGATATATTGAGATGATTAGGGATCATTAGATCGATCTTTACTACCTTGTTCTTATGTCTCATAAAGATATACTGTTTGATCTATCTTTCCTCTGTCAGGAAGTTCACTTTCCAAAAATATGGCATCACTTCATTCAATTTCAGTTACTGTTACATCTTCATTTTCACCTATGAAAATGTAACATTTTGATTCTTTTGAGTGTTTTATAAATATACATTTCTTTCCTCTAGGATCTAACTTCCCATACTTATGAGAATCGTTATGAATGTATGCAGCCAACCCTAGGGTCTTAATATACTTATATCTGGATTGCATTTTGTCCATGACTCATAGGGTATGGAAGTAACTGCTTTTGAGGGTACACGATTAAGTTTAAAGGATGCTTTTAATAAAGCATCATCTCAATACGAAATTGGTAGGTTTGCTTGAGTCATCATTGACCTAACCATGTCTAGAAGAGTTCTATTTTTTCTTTCAGGCACTCCATTTTGTTGCGGAGTGTCAGGGATGGTTAGTTGCCTAATTATCTATTTTTCTTCACAGAGCTCTTTGAACTAATTAGATAAGTATTCACGACCTCAATCAGTACATAACACTTTAATTTGAAGTTCCATTTTATTCTCTACCTTATTCATATATTATCTAAAACACTCTAGTGCTTCAGATTTATGTGAAATCAAATATATGTGACTATATCTTGAAAAGTCATCAGTAAAGATAATAAAGTACCTAGCTCTGTACCTAGCCCTCACACTCATTGGACCGCATATATTAGAATGGATCAAATCCAATGGATTTTCAGCCGTAGTTCCTGTACCGAAAGGTTTTCTAGTTGCCTTGCCATCTAAACAACTTTCATACTAGGTTGTTTCCATGTTTGGAACCTCACTTATTAAACCTTCTTTTGATAGTTTAGATTCTGGTTTATGTACCCTAGTCTAGCATGCCAGATATTCATGTCAACAGTTATAATAGTGGAACTAATGAAACCGTCATGCAAGTTGAAATCACCAATAACATCCATAGCAAATAACTTTCTTGAAAGGAAAGTTAAACCATAAAAGGTCCTGTTGCAAAATATGTTTGCAACTTTGCCATGAAAGTTCACATCAAACCCATAATTCAAAAGATATAATACAAAAACTAAATTTTGTTGGATATCCTGTGTATGAAGAACATAATGGGGTGTTTGGCAAAGCGATTGAACACACCAAAAGCACGTTAACAGTGTTTTTCCGCATAACGAGATAATTTCCTGCAACATTTGCCTCGTAAATGGTAAAAACACTTTTCCATCACTTTCCCAAACGGACCGAATGTAAGATTAAGGTCTTTCCACCATGCAGAGCTAGTATGTAGGTGCCTATTCCTTTGATCTCGATCTTTGCGTTATTGCCAACATAAAGCCATTTGCATTGACGTGGCAACCAATGGTAATCCACGAAGGACCCTTGATCCTTCGTTACATGGTATGTTGAGCCTGAGTATAAAATCCAAGAAGAAGATATATGTTCAATCAGAAAAGAAGTTCTTGAAACATAAGAAATGTGTGAATTCACGTAATTCACTAGTACCTTTCCTTGGTCATTTTGCTCAGGGAAGTCTCTCGTGAAGTGACCCATTTTCTAATAGGCATATTTGACCTTATTTAGGTCAACTTTTTTCTCGCTGCCTTTATTTCCCTTCTTCTTGAATTGCTTTATACCCCTTTTGAATCTAGGGACTTCCTTCCTGCCTTTTCCACGAAATTTCTTGCCCTTATTAAAGTTTGTCTTGCCATTGGAAGGGCTTGCATTCTCAGTATAATATGCATACCCAGAAGTCTTATATGCCTCTAGGCATTCATCCTCAAGCTTAAGATGTTTCACAACATCATCAAAGTGATGATGTTGTGGTCATGAGTTAAGTTCACTTTCATATGTTCCCAACTATGGGAAGTGATTTGATTAAAGCCTACACTTGCTACTTAGCAGTTAGTGCATGTCCATCTTCCTGGAGCTCTCTAATCATGTTTGACATGTTTCGTAGATGCTGCTTCATGGGTGTATTACTTTGAAGCTTATATGTGTCAAACTTAATTGTCAACCTCCTAAGTTTGGTGGTTGACGTTCCACCAAACTTATCTCCGAGAGCTGCCCACATGACATGTGCAATTGGATGTTTTTTATACTGACACATTAGGTCATTTTCCATTGTGCTTAGTAGGATGACTCTTGCAATACTGTTCTTCTTTTCTCAAGCCTGGTATAACTCCAGGTTCCTCCCAGCCCAGCCTGGATCTTTAACTTTTTATGGAAAAACATGTTGGAACACCCGATTCATTTTTCCTCTATAACTTCGTCGTCCAGTGTTCATCATCCGCTTTCTTGTGTCCACGTCTTCATTTTGATGAGCACTATACGATGGGTGAATTTTTCAAGCCTAAAAAAATATCATCTTCCAAGAACCCATATCTAGAATGTGGATTTTATGATTTCATTTTCTGGAAATTTTTGTTCGTTTTATGAATTTGTGTTTTGCACAACCTATTACACTCCAATTATGGATAGGTTCAATCTTTCAGAGACGCATAAACTCTGACGAACATAGAAAAATTTGTAGAGAAGCATAATAACAACATCTCATGCATCTATATATAGACATGATAGAGTTCTTAAAATCACAATATATACTGCAGAAATCACCCATGATTCATGAAACTTGCAAAATTTCATATTTCGTTGAATTAAAAGAAATGCATCAGGAAATGACTTTGATACCATTGAAGAATTTGGGCGTACCTATAGATTGATTGAGTAGATGCTTTCACAGATACCCACACGTGTTGAGGATCACAAGTTTGGACCAAAAACATTTCTCACAGCAAATGCACAATTTAGAGAGAAGAGAGATTTCACAAAAGGAGGGGAAAGCGTTTTCTATTCTATCTATTTTCTCTGTATATGGGATCCCTTAATAATAAAAAATATGCAACTGCCTAATGCAGTTGCTTGCAACTGTTCCCACTTTAATTATATTTCAAATACAAACTTTTAGGGATGATTACAACTTTGTTCCCACAAATTTTTCTAATTAACACTTTTGCCCCCAAAATAGGTTTTGGGCCTAATCCACTAAAGGTGACCTATATTCCAACAATAAGATTACTTCTGCCATCTTTTCGCTAGCTAAGCCTTCAATTCTGGTAGGAAAATGTTATCTGGGCCATTCATGGAGTATGTTTTGCCTTAATCTTGCACCCCCAATTGCTCCACAATAAGACACTTTGTTGCAGAAATACATGGTTAGAATGTGATGATGACTTGTTTAATGCACTTCTAGGGGACTTAAAAGCTTTGGCAATTTATTTGCCAACAGAGTGATAATATTGATATGGGAACAAGATGGCTAATTCGCAATGGGAAATCAGTCAAATTCCTTAATAACAACTACTTCTTTCTGAAATAAAAATATTAGAGTTATGTCTTAAGAGTACTATCTCCCTAGGAAGTATTTGAATGGTTTTTACATGGTACATGGGACCTCAGTAGACTTCCTAATATTGTACTTGATGAGGTTATACATCATTGTCTTATATCAACTTGTTAATATTATGACAGAATGCAACTCCCTATAGCAATTTCTCTCTGTCAAGAGTGCACACTACATGATTGAAAATGCTGCACCTAACTGCCATAAGTCTATTTATAGTGATATTTGGGAATTGAAGAGTGTAGAACAAGTAATAGTCTTATGATCTTATGGATAACTTTAAATGATAAGCTTCCTACTAATGCTTGGCATAGTAAATGGTCACCGGCTTCACCAATGTGCTCTTATTGTAATGCTAGGGTTGAGGATACTCTTCCATATCTTGCATTATTGGATGATAATGAATTTGTCAGAAGAGATAGGGAAGAGTGAATACCAAGATTGGAAACTGCTGTGCCTTGTTGTTGTTTGGCATTTATGTGATCTTAAGAACATGGAGGTATAACACTCATATTAATGATTCTTCTTTATTTGATTCATAATCACTCTGTTGGTTGGCAACTTCTTCTAATAGATTTTGGGTAAATGTAAATGTTGATGGTGTTGTGTCTTCTAATACTAATGAGGATGCCTGCATCGGGGTTATTAGAGACCATAAAAGTAATTGTTGGATTGTGGGATTTTCTCATGCCACTGCCAAATGTGGTCTATATGAAGTTGAAGAATGTGTTCTTCTAAAAGCACTAAATTTGGCTTGGGATTTTGGTTTCCAGAAAGATAATCATTTGAATCAGATTCAAAAACACCAATGGATCTATTGCAAGGAAATCAAAACTCTAAGCTTCTATAGCTTGGGCTTTCTCTAAATTAAAACCATGTTGAGCTAAAATTGGGATCTGTCTTTGAAGAACATCTTCAGATGACATAACAAACTTGCTGACACACTAGCTGAAAAAGGAATATCGGGATCTTCTTTCTTTGATTGCTGTTCATCTGAGTTGCGGATGTTGTGCCAAAAAGATTGTACGGGATTTATCCCTACCTAGTTTAACTTTGCATTATGGTTATACCCCTCTTCTATTATAAAAAAAATTGCTCCACCAATCCTCTTTGTTCTTGTGTGTGTTTGTATATGATTTTTTCCACTTTTTGCATGATGCACATAAACTAAGATAAAACTTCTCTCACATACTTGCCTCGACCTGTGTATAAGTACTTTTCCACCACTTTCCCAAACGGGCCCATCCTTAACCAACTACTTGGCCTTGTTTGGTAACCCAACTCAAGTAAAGTCCCACTTTTAATATCAAGTTCTAGTCATTGTCAATGCCTTGGAATGGGTAAAAACAATTATGATTTCCAAGGATTGCACTATAGGGTGCAAGCCTAGGTCATTCCCTAAGTGAAGCCTTAGGCGCAATTGATTTCGGTTAAGTTACGTACATTCAAATGCTAAAATGAATTGGGGATTGTTGTTTGCAAAATTAAACATAAAAATGACAAAGGAAATGCTGAACTTAAAATATTTTTTTTTGGATTTTATGAGAATTCAGAAAATGCGAATTCTTTAAATGAGAAGCTCCTCTTAAAAATAGTTCAGGCTATCACGACTTAAAATAATGAGGTAGAGCAATAGTTGTGTACTAAGTTTCTTGGTTAAAAACCCTAACAACTCGCTGGGTCAGAAATCTCATGAAATGAACTCCATTCCATGAAATTCTTTGAAAACACTTAGTGTGTAATGAAAAGTTCTGTGAAAAATCCAAAACAAACATTATCAACCCAAATATCAAACACAACTAGGTATATAAGAGGGAGTAAAGAAGCTTACATTGAATATATATAAATGAGACTTCATACTACCATGTCAAACAAAGAATTAATCATTACACAAAGGAATCCAAGTTTGATTAAAACTGCAATCAAATATTCGAGTACAAACTACAAGTCATAACTTAGCAACAATGTAATCTATAGCAAGAACACAGATTTGAACTAATACTCCTCTTTCTAGCTCTATGAACTCAAGCCTTCTTCATCTCTAAAAGGAAGGAAGAGGTTTAGTGTGACACCTCCTATTTTCCCCTATAATTACTTATTTGATCATTTATGAAACACTCTTCGGCCTTGAATAACTCAATTTGGCCTTTTTTGTGAACTTAAAAATTTTTCTTTTTCTTAAAATGTTGTTACTATTAATTGGCCCATTTTCCAGATTTCTAGCCCAAATTTGAAAAATCATAATTAATTCTAGAAAATTCAAAATTGAGTGATTCTAATTTCTAATTTTGCTTATTAAGTTAACTATAGGGAAAAAATAATCATTGGTTCCAATTCTTGTCCATTTGAATCAGTTTATTCCAAAACAGTGGCAATGTCCAAATGGTCACTGACAGTTTTTCCCTTAACTTTGGAAAATCATATCTCTTAAAGTACACATCCAACTTCTGAAAACTTTATATCATTTTAAATCTTAGGATGTGTAGTATTTAACTGGAAATTTTCAGCTTAATCGGAGCTCGTTTGCTATTTTTAATCGCCTTTTGAAACAGGTCAGTTTTCAGGGCCATTGGAACCCTTTAGCTTTGAAAACCAATTTTTCTTAAATTCACCAAAACCTCTTTTTGGTTCATGAACTTGCCTTTAGCATGCATGATTGGTTTCTTATCATACTTTAGCCTTCCTAGCCCATTTTCATGCATGCATGCATCCATATTCACATACTACCTCATGTGAGGTTTATGGTTTACAAACTACAACCACTTGTAGGTAAAGCTTATCAATCATGATATTTACACCAACTTCACTCAAGCAAACACATCATCTTCATCCATCAATAACCTCATTTTTACCCTTGCTTGAGCTTGCCCCTACATGGTTAGTTGTGGAATAATGAGATTTTTGAAAATCCCAATAGCAAAACTAACTAACAAAACTTGTGAATGTGCATGTAATACTTCTGAAAATGTGTGTATGATCAAAGTACATTTGACATATTCAAACATTTCATTATCATGCATATGGCCATAGCAATCAAGATCACATATCATACACAACAACAAGTTTATACATCATAGATTAATGCATCATTCACCACAAGTTCATAAAATGGTTTAGAAGTGTTAGTAGTCCTATCTTTAGCTTTGCTTTCCTTTTTACTTGAACTTCAAAGTTCTCTTGGATTCCTTCCAAGTTTTCTTGGAGGTCTCAACTTCCTAAAGATCATGTCATAATATGCACATGGTTTTCCAAACAGCATAATGGAAGAAAGCTTGCACAAAAACGCAATAAAGCTTCCTCTTGCATTTTCAAGACCCTTACAAGTTCAAGACTTAACTTTTATGGTCTTTAATGCTTCTTAAATCCCTTTCATATTTTTACCTACACAAAACTTCATTTTGAAGCCATTGGAAGCATTAGAATCATAAAAATCCCACTCCCTCTATTTCTTTCAAATTTTCAAAAAAAAAAAAGAACAAAGAGGAGGGTTTGGATTTTTCAACTTTTCATCATGTAGCTTGTGTATTCTTGCTTCCAAACCACTTTCCATGCATTATAACACTCAAATACATCTTTCCCTCTCAAGTTTCCAAATGGGCAGCACCTCACCATACACTTAGGGTTTTCCAAAAATTTCCACAACAACCAAAACAACTAACAACATATATCAAACTACTCTTTACTACTCAAGAAGGAACTTGCAACCTTTTACTACCTCAAAAGCCTTCTCTTTTTCATTTTTATACCTTAAAACCCTAACTTTTCATCTTCAAAAAGAGGTCTTTGATCAAGGAAATCAACCATTAGAGAGGTAGTAGAAGTTGAAAGGAGTAGAGAAATGGAAAGAGTTGGTTGTTTGGGTGATTACCTTAATGTTGTGTGAGAGCTCTCTTCTTCTTCTTCCTTGGGAGCAAAGTGACGTTTTTTGGAAGCTTGGGGGAGAGAAAAATCTGACCAAATGGAGGGAGAGAGGTGGCAGAAATTTTGAGAGCCAAATGGAGAGTTTAACTTATTAAAAAGGCTCTTGA
>JANTPZ010115407.1:0-25541 GCA_025593235.1 Vachellia pachyceras
TCTTTGCTTTCATTTCATCATATTGCAATTTGACAAGAAAAGAAAAACAAATAACAGCGTAGATAATGGTTTTGAATCAAACAAGTCACATAAGAAATTTCATCCTTTAATTTGTTGAATTAATTTGCTAACTAATTCCTAGAGACATTCAAGCTCCTCAGAGAATCGACCTTAGGTTGTGCCACTATTTGCATAAACTTGAGAATTAAATTTGGTCTTAAAACGACTAGAGATCATGGTTATATGAGAAAGAGGCATTTATCTTGCATGAAGACAACAGATTTTCAGTTAATTTTTCCAAGGTTTAATTGACTTATATTCTCTCGCCCTCTCTCTCATTTATCTGACTGTTAGATTGGTGCCATAATTATATTTTGCTTCTACAAAGATCAAAGGAGCAGTTGAAGGTCTGAGCAGGGAGATACTCACCATACAAGCCAAAGGTGACAAAGAGGCTGCAGGTTTGCTTCTTAAAAAATAAGGTGTGCTCACATAACCAACATGTAAATATGCCTTCTTCTAGAGGCCATGTATGCTGTAGGTGAATTAATTTCCATATCTATTTTTCTTACCAGATGTGATTAACTTCTTATAACATGGTTGTAATTGTGTTAATAGGTTGAACAACCAAAACCAACAAGAAACGGATATGGTCTCATAAGAAAGGTATCTACTCTATTTACTTGAAAAATAATTAAACCTGTCAAGCAAAAGATCTAGTCACTTGGCTTATTTGTTTACTTTTGTTTCATTAATATTGAAACAGAAAGTTTCAGCTGCATTAGAATGTATCATCATTAGTCTTGTAGGATTCGTAAAATACCTTTTTTTAACCTTTATGTATTTTTTTATTTTGTTTGCAGATGCTATTGACTATTCAAGATCTTAGCTTTGTTGGGTATACATACAAGAATTATATGGACTTGGATCAAATTCTACCGTGGCATGCAATTATGGCAAGACTACATATCACTTCCAAGCATCCAGATCCAAATCATTGAACAATGATTGTATTGTTTAGAGTTTTTAACTTTTATATGTATTATTTTTTAATTTTAAGACTCTTATCAAACATTAGGATGTATGTCTATGATTAAAGATATTATGTATTTGATATTACTATTTAAAGTTTGATTTTTGGGTCAATTGTGTGATTAAACAGTATTTGTTTCTAAAACATTTTTATAAATGCGTGGTTGATTCGATTTAGCGATAGAATTGTCGAGTATGGCTATGCTAAATCCATATAATTGTTCATTTAGCGACGGAATATAATACATTTAGTGACAGAATTATCAATTTAGCGACGGAAACGAATGGAAAAATATCCATTTAGCGACGAAATTTGTTAAATCAGCGACTGAATTTTTTAAATTAGCGAGGGAAAATTCCATCACTAATTTAGCGACGGAAAATGTCGTCGCTAATTAGCAACGGAATTTTCCCTCGCTAATTCCATCGCTAAATTTAGCAACCCTCATTTTAGCGACGGACTTTTTCCATCGCTAAATCTGCTTTTTCCGTCGCTAAAGCTGATTTTTCTGTCGCTAATTCCGTCGCTAAATCTGATTTTTCTAGTAGTGTTATCTAATCAACATTTTATGTTCAAAATGCGATTATTTATACCCAAATGAGTCCTCCTATGTATAGCCCATAGTCCAAGCCCTTTCATTTGAAGCCTCCAAGCCCAAAATAGAGTCTGCAGGTCCATTTTAAGCCCAAATCAAGTTAATGATGTCCTTGGAGTCTTCATCCTCATTTGTTGATCCAAATGCCATTTGTTTTGTTAAAACCTCTTGCACAAGTCCATTCAATGCTTCCTTAATTCTCTTGGCTCTTTCTCTTGTGATTGGTCCACTTGGAATTTGTAGAGGCTCATTTGAATTTGTAGAGGCTCACTTGGAATTCAATGTGCCTAATTCCATCACATCAAACATGACTTTAAAAAAATGATGGAATTATTTAATGATGTGAAACGCATGGAAACGAAGCAATAAAATATGATTTATTGTTTGGATATTCTTATGATTCACGAGATTCCACCTTATAACATTATATTCTTTAACTTTCAAATTAAAGAGTCTTAAGTATATGTTCTCTATAACCCTAATGATATCATTAAATTGCTTAATGTTATTATAACTTCTTAGGTTTGTATCAATGTTTTATGCCCAATGAATAGGGACAATGTATTAAACATTTATACATCAAAGTGGTGAATAAGAATATACACTTTGTCCTGCTCTCTCAATATCTTCTACTCTCAAACTTTCTCATTTTTATAAAACTTTATCAGCACGAAAGTTTTTACAAAATGTATACTTATCTCATATCTTAACAATTTCATCTACGTACTTTGCCTTATTGTATTATTTCTTCTTGATCAATTCGGGATAATATGATGAGACACTATGTAGAATTAGTTGATTCTTTTACTAGATGTTTCAAAAACCAGATTTCAATGGTTAGGATTGAATATTGTTGTCCTTATTATATCTCATTATAATATTCTTTACAAGTTATCTATATTGTTATCATTTTAATATATGACTTGGAGTCACATTGTTTTGATTTTTTAATATAAGGTCATAAGCCATATATAAGACTTTAAATTTTTTTATAATATTCTACTTTATATTATTTTCATGTAATTATTATTCTTATATTTGCATTGTTATTTATTTATTTTTGTTTTTCTTGTTATTTATTTCACTGTTCTTATACTTTAATTTATATTTTCCCTATTTCTACTTCTAGTCCCAATTTATCTTTCATTTTTTGTTCATTATTCATTTTATTATGGTTATAATCATATCACTATCAATTATATATATATATAAATATCTGTGTGTGTATCACTCTATATTTATTTATTGCTACATTAATATTCATTGGTATATTATTTATTTCTCTACCTCCCTAGTTTATATTATTTTATTTACACTTTATTTGTTTATTTAATATCTATATTTTATTACTCTTTTGTTATTTACATTAATATATTAAGTTGTTTCATTTTATTTACATTTCATTTATTTTTAATATTAATTTTATCTTTTCATTTTCTTTTATCATCATTTTGTTTATGTATCATTATGTTATCATTTTCTTTTATCATTTTTTACATTTTTTATTTATTTTACATTTCGTTATCACGTTTATTATTTGTTCCTTATTTGTGCTGTTCATTTCTTTATTTGTTATTTAATAGTCGTTTTAATGTCTTTTAATTATATATGTTATTATCTTGGTTATTTCTATACATATATATATATATATTTATGTTTTTTTTATATTTCTCTATATGTGATTTGTAAATTCTAATATTTTTAAGTCATTATGTTATTGTATTTCACATCAATTTTATCATGATTCTAATTGATATTATCATTTTAGTTCAAAACATGATCATTCTTGTCAAACTCGAGTTCATGACCCTTGATATCTTAGGAAAGAATTATCTATTTTGGATCTTAGATGCTGAAATTCATCAAAATGCTAAGGGTTTAGATAATGTTATTTTATCACGAAATGAAACAACTAGTCAAGATAAGGCTAAGGCCATAATTTTCCTTCCCCACCATTTTCATGAAGGATTGAAAGCAGAGTACTAAATTCTAAAAGATCCATTAGAATTATGGACTAATTCAAAGAAAAGATATGATCACCAAAAGATGGTGATTTTTCCTAAAGCCCGTTATGAATATATACATTTAAAGCTCCAAAATTTTACGACTGTAAATAAATATAATTCCACATTTTTTAAAATAAGTTCTTGGTTGAAATTATGTTGTGAGAACATAACTGATGTGGATTTGTTACGAAAAAACATTCTCTACTTTTCATGCTTCATATATGTTCCTATAGCAAAATATCGAGAAAAGTTTTTAAAAAGTACTCTGAATTAATATAATGTCTTTTGGTAGCCGAACAACATAATGAGCTATTGATGAAAAACCATGAGTCATCCCACTGGGTCTGCTCCATTCTTTGAACTGAATATGAGCAGACGTAATAATTACCATATTTAATAATTTACCAAGTGAACAGTAACTTTTTGAAGTTTCAATTAATTAACTAATTCTAAACATTGAAAAGTCATAAAATGGTTTATAATCTGTCTCTAATATAATATGAGGTAAGTTATTATAAGAAATGTGGATATTTGATCCCCAATTAAAGTAATAAATGCACACGCACACCCACCCACTCAATGGCTTCTATGAATATTTTAAAAAAATGGAAGAATGAAAAAACATGTGAAGAATAAAAGAGACAAATGAAATATATAAAAGATTAAAGATTAGCTAAAAACGTAGGGGTCGTGTTAGGGATGGGAAACCCCGCCAATTGGCAGGTTGGGAAACCCAACCCGTCAGTTTTTATTTTTTATTTTTAAAAAATAAAAATAAATACTTTTTTCATTTTTTATCTAGTTTTTTTCTATGAGATAGTATATTTACATTATTCTCTTTCCAATCATATCAATAAATTTTAAATAATTTCTTAAAAATAAAGTTTAATATTACGTTTTCTTTTGTAAAAAAATATTGGGATGAAAGAAGGTAAGAAAAAATATATATAATATGTATTTATTTTTAAAAATAAAATGGCGGGCCAGCGGGCTCAACCCGCCTAACCCGCGAGTTGAGCGGGGCGGGCTTTCGCAAGCCCGAACCCACCAGGATTAGGTGGGTTGGGCCTGCGTTTTACCAACTCTAGGCCGTGTTAGGAAGAATTGATCTTAATAGGGAAAATGATGATTAAAAAAAATAAAGAAGAGAAAAAAATAGAAAATATCCAAACTTTTAAAGGGAAACATACATAATGAATCTTCCATACTTTCACAAATCAACATTTCGTCAACCTTGAGCAATGAGAGGAACTTTTTCCAAAGGATAATCCTTTCATTGTAGTTGTAACCAAAATAAATCCTATTATTGTAGTTGACCTGTTATTGTGCCCGTTTAAAAACGCGGTAGAGAAATACTTTTATGCAAGTCGAGGTAAATATGTGGAGGAGATTATCTCATTTTACCGAAAAACACTGTTAAACGTACGTTTGACTTTTGAAAACGTTGTTCCAAACAAACCTATTACTATTATATTCTATCCCTTTACTTTATGGACCCTTATAGTTGGTGGAATTTGTATTCACGGTAAATAAATAAATAATGGAATGATGTGAAACGCATGGAAATGGAGAAATAATCACCATGAATTTATTTGGTACCTAATAAAAAATCTTGTCAAAAAGCAATAATTACCATGAATTAATTTGCCGCCGCCACCAAACACCAATAACCAAAAAAGTAAGGTCAACTCTTCCTTTGCCCGTTTTTCAATTTGGAAAACATAAATTTATTACTATAGGTTGCACATGAAGCTTGTCGGTCAAGCCTCCTTCTCATTTCTTAAGTAAAAGATAGGCCATAATTAATTTTTTTCGAAGAATTGAACCTTTTTATATATTGTCTTAATCCCTATAATAACATTTCATATCATTTCCTCAATTTTTATATATTTCCTCAATTTAATAATTATTTTCTCTTTTATTTTCTTAAATTCTCACATAAAAATAGACTTCTTTTGCCAGTAACTCATATTTGAGGAATTTAATTAGAGCGTTGAAGAATACACCCAACCCACCTCAATTTGAAGTAATAAAAAATTAAAAAATGGTTTTATTGACCACACATTAAAATAACTAGAATAAGATATGATACACTACAAAAAAATGCTTTATTCCTGTGAATTTTGGCTAAAAATCCGCAGGAAAAAGTTTTCTTGCGGATTTTAGTCCGTAGGTATAAGGTTTGTAGAAATTTATTTTTCTCCGGATTTCAAATCCATAGGTAATTACCTGCGGATTTAAATCCGCAGAAAATCTGCAGGTAATAAATCCGCAGGAAAATTTGAAAAAAAATTAAAAAATTATATTTGAATTTAGGAACATTTTCCTAGTATGATATAAATATTGTTTTTGTAAAGATTTGAATATATGAATTTAGTAACTAGAAGTGCTCCCCGTGCGTTGCACAGAAAGCTTATAATTCATAATTTTTACATATATTCTGCGAAAGTTTTAAATCTGTTATAAAGGTGGTATTAAACTAATCCAATTCTTTTCCTACAACTTGTATGCTTAGTGACCAAACTTTAACAAATTTTGAGTTTTTGGTTTTTCCCAATTCGATAAAATCAGGAGAAAATAGAAAGAATATCTCAGGCCAAATAAGTTTGTTACAAGTTCAAACACAAGAAACGATATCCAAAATGTTATGAAAAAGAGTGAGAAGACAAAAATGTTATGATAAGCATTAAGCATGAATAAACAAAGTCAAAGTATGTGTTCACTATTTTACCAAGCTCCATACACCCAAAGAATAGAGAAATTTTAGGGGGCAATTTCCCCATGAAGATGAAAGCTCAAAATAACTTTTGGAAATGTCAGGTAAATATGATTTCTAGGCCTTATAAACACAGATCAAGCACCTCAACTAAACTTCTTGAAATTGTTATGATCTAATTACAGTCAACGGGCAACAACAGTCAGATGGATTTTCATCTAGACATATAGGGCGCAAAAATTCAGCAGAACAAAACATGCTTATTTAGGATAAAAATAAATACTACCAAAGCAAGTCAAAATAGGACGATGCTATAGTTCCCATATTTAAATAAAAGACAGATGTAATTATACTGATCAACAATTTATGTTCTAATCAAAACAGAGCCAACCCTACTAAGGCATATGATTATCTCCATCAACATCATTTATGCAAGCATGGAAAGGAAGGAAAAACCCTAAAAAATAAAAGTTCATACATCTGTGCATTACGGTGTGATACAGATACCATCTGTGGGAAATCAATCATGGTAAATTTTTTGTCATCATCAATCTGCAATAAATTGAAGTTAGAGTCAACAAAAAGCTGAAGCTAATAATTACTACATAAAATAATAAATAACAATCCATTTGATAGAGTATGCCAAAAAATCAGCAAAAAACTAGTGCAAAAATAAAGGACCTCAATAAAGCCAATCATACCATGATGTTAAATTCATTGAAATCACAATGAATGAGACCATGCTCTGCCAACTGAACAACTTGATTAAGAATTGTCTCAAAAAAATCTGTGGATTTTGCAATTGCTTCACCTGAACCCAATATTCACAAACCTAAATGACATAACCAATCCACTGTAAGCTCTCCCAATTCAAACAAAAAAGAACCAAAAAAATGGGGAGTGGAATAAAAGTTTGGACACTGATTAAGAATGACAGGAAAATGAGGAAAAGAATCAAGTTTTGGAAAGTTCGCATGAGAAACAACAAAATATAATGAAAATTGGTGGCACAGTGCACTTAAGAAGCAACATGTTCTTAGTACTTCGTACATTCATGTGCATAGTTTGTAAGTCCAATGATTTGCAACTAAAATAATTACTGATCATAATAATAACACACCTAGAATTTACTTCCCCGCGCGATGCATTTGCAGCCTGACTTTCAGTACATCTGCACAGGATATAGAACAAAGGTAAAAATATATTTTAACGATTTATTTTGTATTTCCAATGCCTAAATATTCGATTCCTTTCTTTGAATTCTCCCCCTTTTGATAAGGAATACTTGACTTATGGCAAAAGATTAACAAAAATTTTTAAATAACTTCTACTGTAAAAAATGTCTATCCGAAAACTACACCCAAAACTAATACACACCAATGAATCCTCTCCTTTAGCATTCATATCAAATCGTTGATGCAAAGCATGTAATCCTCCTTAGAAACATAGCGTAAATTTTCATTTGCTCCAACTAATTTGCCTGGCTAACTATAAATGTATAGTTTCTTGATAAAAAAAGACTTGAGATAGTGACAGTTGTTCCCTGTCAAATTCAACCTACAACCAAAATTTGGCCTTTCAGCTACACTAAACGGATGATTTCTAAGTAGCTTATAACTACATGGTTCCATCCTCATCTTCTCTTTCCTCTTTCATTTTGTCATGCATCACGAAACAATGAACTGCATTCTCTGTTGATCCTACAAGGTGTTGAACATCCAACTTACCTTTTTTAAAAAAAAATTGTGACATCAAATATAAAATTACCTAAATCAATGAGCCACCATCTTAACTCTTTTTTCTATACAAGAAATGATAAATCTTCAATACAGCACTTGCACATACTTTAACACAGTAGGTAAACCGTTGATGGGATTCAATCATGGGCAAGCATATGTGTACATTACTCAAACTAAGGTTCGTAAACCAAAAATCCAAGTTATTAAAAGGGGAACGAAAATAGAGAAAGAACCTAAAGGATGAGTAATTGCAGATGCCACTGCCACAGAACTCCGCTAGTAGCAAAGTGATTGAAAGCAGTGGAAGGGGAAGTAGCCCAACTCAATTTCTTGCCATTCGCGGGTCCTGAAAAATTTCCACCATCTTAGCAAACACAATTAAAAGTTTACAATACAAAAGAAATGACATGCATTTGTGGCAGACAGAAAACTTAACACACGTTCATATAAGGGATCAAGAAAGTTTCGAGCAGAAGTTGAATAGTTAAGTTTCAACATGTTATTCATGAAGGTAATAAACCCGCTGACTGCTTAGCAAGTTATGCCCTCTTCCTCACGTTGTAATTTCATCATTTGGAGCATCCGCATGTGAGCTCAATCAATTCTTAAAGAAGATATTATGAGTTCCGACTTTCTGCATTGTTTTGTTCTCCCACATCCCAAAAGGAAAAAAGAAAGACAGGCCATGATATCGTATGCCTCTAGAGCCTGATTTTCTGAGTCATCGTTCAGTTACAATATCCGCTTAACTGTTGCTTTGGAGGAAGAAGGAGGGGCAAGTGATAAAGATCAGAATTGCAATCAGTTTTTTACCTTGAAGTTATTGAAGTTGATGGAGTTAGGACGTTAATGAAGATCTTTGAAAATGAAGGATCAGAGTTTCAATCGTCGAAGGCATTTGATCTCAAAATGGGTTCCGTTCATTCCCTTTCTTTTTTAGAATCTTTATCGAACTCTCACACCCATAACATGATGCATTTTCTAGCAACTGAACAAAAAAACACCAACAAAATTTAGGTCTCATAATCTAAATACTTAGAAAGAAACATAAAATCGGCAAACCCAGGATCACAGAATCGCCATTCATGATGGATCTAAGTTATGGCTTCTGAGGTAAGACTATAAGCTCAATGATCTTGTACCAGAGTGCCTTCAGGAAAAACAAAAATAATATGATTATAAACTAAGCAAAGGAGGGAGAATGTTCTTTGAATGAAATGATTAAGGATCTCAGACAAGGTAGAAGGTTTCCCTCAAGAGTAAGAATTGATTGAAAATGGATTCCAACTTGCCCTTCTTACTCTTATTGATTCTGGAAAAAATCGCCAAACACACCCAGGACATCTTTTCTTGGTTCAAGTTTCAGGACATAAAAGCAATTGCAATAAAACAACAATAAAAAGGTTTCTCATGAAAGAACTTCAATGCGTACCAAAACACACCCAGAAATAGAACAGGCTTCTCTGAATAGCAAACCCAGAAACAGAACTTCAATGCGTTTTCATTTACCTAGGACCGGGAATATGGGTTCAGCCCGCAGGTTGACACTAGTTCGGGCTGGAGGATTTGCGGCCCGTAAAAAGTTGGGCTGCACAGGCTCGACTTATACGGGCCTCGTGTTGATGCGTCTTAGCCCGCGGGTTAGCCCGATTTAATTTATTATTATTTTTATTTTTTTATACGTCTCAACATGCCTTGCTAGTTGCCAGCTTGCCTTCACTTCATTCATCTGTTCATCCGAGAGTGAGAGACTCAGACTTCTTCACCACTTCAGTGCCCTAAAATCCCAAATCTACTCTACCATCGTCGAATCATCCTCCTCTCATCCTCTGACCTCTCCAGCTCTCTTCCTGCTCGCAGGCCGCGGTGGCGACTTCTTCTTCTCTCCCAAAAGCCAGCGTTTTCGACTCGTCTCGTGACTCTCGTCTTCCATTTCCACCGAGCTCGAGCTCTCAGCTGCGCGGCGTCTTGCCTCGTCTTCCAGTCCGTCGAAGCCCTTTCATCTATCTCGTCATCCATCAAAGTTGAAGCTTTCAGCGTTGAGGTCGCCAACTCGCCATCGCAGGTTTATTTCATCTTTATATTGATGTTGGTCTGATTTTGAAAAAAGAAACAAATTACATTGATATTTGATTCTTTGAAAATTGATCTTTGATTCTCTATAAATACAACAAGAATGGCATCTAACAAGTACATTGATGTGAACTTCATCATCAGCCACTGCTTGCAACTAAATTACAGTATCCTGAAGCTCAATGGTGTGGTTTTTGCAATCTTTCTTTGTTACCTGGACAACTATGCTTTTTTCCTGATTGATGCGGACTTGAGTTTCATCATGTTAAGATTTGAAGTATACATGAGCACTTGAAATCCGAATCATATATGTTATGTTTGGGCTTCGGTACACTACACACTCCAGGTACCAAGTTTCTGTCCATCAGCATTCAGCACTTTCTTTAAAATTCAAAGTTTTGCTTTTTGATGGTTTGATGTTTGACTATGCAAGTTGGGGGATTTGCATCCAATTAATTCAGTTGTTAGTTTATTTATTGATTATTGATAATATATTGAATGGTTTCTGTAGAAATATCGCTTGAATGGGTTACTTGGTGCATTTTGTATTTCTTGCTTGTTTATTATTGTGCAGCACAGCAGCAAGTTGAACTCATGGCGGGCTGGTGGTCTAGCCCGTCATGTCGGGATTTGGCAGCCCAACTTCTGCCAGCCCGCGGGGCCAGCCTGTTTTCCCAGTACTACATTTACCTGTGGAGTTTCTGCAAAATCGAACGGAGGTGAAGCATGAAGAACGGACTCCCAAAAAATCCAACCTCAGATCTGCTTCCCACTGCTCAAATCTACCCATCAACGTGGAGAACGGAGCTAAAGCACTACCAACAGAGGAAAGGAGATGCTTCACCGGCACGAACAGAAGATGAGATCCGTTGAGAGAGGAGAGGAGATCAGTTGAGAGAGCACGAACCACTGTAGCACAAAGATGACCACTGAAGTTGAGAGTTGAGAGATTGAGGAAGAGAGACTGAGAGCTGAGAGAGAAGAAAGACTGAGGAATGCAAGGGAAGAAGAAGGAGAAAGCAGCTGTAGGGTCGTCAGAGAGAGAGAGAGAGACTCTGATATGAGAGATGTCTCTGGAGAAAAGTCACCATCTTGGACAATGAAAATTTAAGGCAGGGCTTCAAATTTGAATTTTTTTCCTTATGAACAGTAAGTTAGTGGAAGATGTTTTATAATATAGATTGATTTGATGCTTTTAGCATTTTAAAGCTTCATTGACAAAGCCCCAATGAGCACAAGCTGTGAGCACAATAAGAAAGGTGATGCCATCAAGCCTTGCATTTGCATTCTCCATTCCACAAAAAAATCAAGAACCTCGAGACATTTTCCATTGATAGCAACACTAGATATCATTGTAATCCAGCAAAAGATGTTCCTTTTAAGGACAGATAATATGGAACAATGACAAAGAATGTACATGACGAGTGGATCTTTAGTCGCCTTAGATCCACAACAAAAATAATTTAACCAAATTAATGTAGTATAGCACCAATCCGGGTCGTGATCACTTTGAGGAGCCGAAAATGAAATTAATTCCTAATAATTGAAATGAGTAATCCTAAACTGTGTTGATGCTATATTTTGATGATAACAAAATGATTTCAAGAATTATGAAGCTTGAATTGTTGTTGATTAAGTGTTTATTTTGAAACACTCGAGTTCTGTGTTTTAGTAATCGAGTTTGAATGAAAGTATTTGGAATACTCGAGTACTATGGCTTGACACTCAAGTATTGAACCTTTTTATATGTTAAAAATTAATACTTTTAGTCAACACTCGAGTTATTTATGAAAGTGTTGAGATCACTCGAGTAATGAATACTGGCACTCTAGTATTGCAAGTTAAAATGGTTTTATGATTCAACACTTTGAATGAAAACTCAAGTATTAAGTTGAAGTGTTGTCAACACTCGAGTGAGGTTTTTGAAACACTCGAGTATTGGTGTTTAAAATGGTTTAAAACTGAATACTTTCATGAGAAATTCGAGTGTTAGGATAAAGTGTTGTTAACACTCGAGTATTGATTTTGCAATACTCGAGTATTGAGCTATTTTTCAAACTATGCACAACATTCTGAGCAAAACACTTGAGTTTTGAACGAAAGTATTGTCAATTAGCAATGGTATCTTCTGTTAGTGTAGGATTTAACCAAGAGGGGGTGAATTGGTCAGTTTTTACAATTAAAAATTTAATCGCAGAAATTAAATGAAGTCACCGATGAAAGCAAAGAGAAGATGACATAACTGATTTATCCTGGTTCAGTCTTCTTGACCTACGTCCAGTCCTCAGAGCTCCTATGAGATTTTCAATCCACTAATCAACAACAAGTACAGCTCACCGGGCCTTTACAAAGGAGATTCACACTCCCCCTCACAACACGCACTAAAACAGAGTCTCTCGTGCTCTGTTTTCTGTCTCAATATCAACCCAACTGATTCAAGGCCCCAACCTTGAATATCTCATAGGATTACAACAAATATTGACAGAATAGACACTCTTGTAAGAGTAGATAGTCAAATACTGAGGCTCACAAAATTTTGATGGACAATAATGACAGAAGAAAGTTGCAGAGAATAATAGTGTAATAAATTTCGTTTGTCTTCTCTTTTTGTCTTCAATGCTTCTTCATTTATAGATGAGGCAGCATTCATTAACCCGTTCTCTGAGTTTGACCAGCTGTTAGAAAGACACTCGTATCCGTTACTCACAAAAGCTTTGTTTGTTCGTCTGTTATAAATGCTTGCCCAACTGTCACGCTGAAAGCCATAATTGCTGCACTTCATTCATGGGGCGTTCTAGGTAGTTTAATGAAAGAGCTTAAACACATTTATGAGGGCAAGTAATATTCAAAATGTCCCAGCACAAAAACGGAAAGCTCTGGTACTTGCTTTGCGTAGCTGTGTCAGAAGCTATGTCAGAGAATAGAGAACTCGAGTTCTCTACATCTCACAACTCGAGTTTCAATACGTTGATTTTAAAACCATGTAGTGAAACTTTCATTTGTAACTCGAGTTTGTAGTGGAAGTTCTGAAGTATAGTTGAAAACTTTCATTTGAAACTTCAGGTTTTGATACCAAGTTTTAAAGTCCAGTTGTAAAACTTCAAGTTATGGATATGAGGACTCGAGTTCTAAAATATGTGAAAAACTGTTCAGTTGAAAAGGTCCTCGAGACTCGAGTTCTGAATCTCAAGAACTCGAGGTTTGAAAAACTTCCAATGAGGACTCAAGTTTGAACATCGAGTTTTTGAACCGATAAAATTTTACAAGACATGGAACTCGAGTTTGAAAAACAGAGGACTCTAGTTCTGTGAAAACTTCCAGTTACAACTTCCAGTTTTCAATTCAAGTTTTGAGAGACAGTTGTGGAACTTGAGTTTTGTGTAACTTGAATTCAGTTTTCCTTGACAGTTCCATGAAACTCGAGTTTTTTGAAAAATGGAACTTGAGTTCTATAACGTGATGTGAAAACTTGAAGTTGAAACCTCAAGTTTTGACTTCTAGTTTTGTACACACGTTATGGAACTTCAAGTTTTGAAAATTTAGGACTCGAGTTTTTGAACTTGATTACAAAACTTCTTTTCAAAACTTCTAGTTACAATATTTGGTTTTGAAAATCAGTTACAGAACTTGAGTTTGCAAAAAACTAAGACTCGAGTTCTAAAACTCTTTTGACAAATCCAACACAGTTTCAAAACATTAAACCAGATTTCCAAATCCAGCCATATTTAGGTGTTTTTGTTATCATCAAAACAAGGTATCAACATCTTCAATGCAATGCAGTGAGATGATGGAGCCAGAGCCCAATTAAAACATTTCATGATCTTATAAAGAGTTTTAAAAAAGGTCCCGTATTAAAAAATTAAGGACCACATGTATAGTCTAGTATGTAGAAAGTGACTTTGATTGATTAATAGAATCTAAGACTTTGTTGTTAATAATCAGTGCTAAGGTGTAACTTTGTCATTAAAGTTTTGTTAAGAGCACTGATGCATCGAAAGATTTAAAATTAAGTAATATTACCCCTTATAAATAAAAATATTAATGGTCTACATCAATTTTATAACAATTAATGTTACCTTTTTTACGCAATGGGGTAACATTACTCCATTTTAAAATTTTTGAATCGTAATTCAATTTATCCATCAGCAACGTTATCTTGAATTTAGTGAGTGACATGATAGATGTACTAGGTGTGGAATACTTATCTTGCCAATATATTGCTAAGGGTTAAGTAGCATTTTTGCCACAAAAGTATATGCGTGGAGCACACTGTGTATCTAGAAGTTTTTCTGGGACCAGATTCTCCATGAAAGTTTCTAAAATGCAGAATTTTTCACCTGGTCCAACGGAAGTCATTGTAAACCGTACCTTACTTTACAGTGTAGAAAGTCACCTTCATGCATTCAGGCTAGGTTAAGCATTGGAATTAGCCTTATCCTTTATTTGATTGTAAAGGTGAAAACCTTTGAATGAATAAAAAGAGACTTTCTTGACTGTATATGACTAAGTTTAATTGATTGTTTCAATTGCAGTGTTTAATAGTGCATTTTATGCATGTGTAATAGAAAGTTGAATTGATTGTTTCCATTGCAGTGTTTAATTGATTATTCTATCCATCTGTCATTTTCCTTGTTACTGCAGATTAAATAGCATTGAAAGTGAGAAATAAGCAATTCTTGAACCCTCCAGGAGTTAGTACAATATCATTAACAATCCAGATGAAATACAATGAAACTGGGAAAGAAGAAATTGTTGAACCCTCGAGGGGTCAGTGGATATGGTAAACAACCCAGACATTGAGGAGGGTATCTCTTTGGTAGAACATTCTTGGTTTGTCGCAATCTCATGGTTTGCTTCAGCTGATGAATTCCAAATACCTTCTTCTAGGGGCAGCATGAGGTGACAAGGATTACTTTCCCTTGTCAACAATACTATCTTTCAATTGAATAGGACAAACTTCAATATCTACATTTCCCTTAGACTGAGGTGACATTGCAATGCATCGAGGTTGCTGGTTGGGACAAATTTCATGTAATTCATCATCTTCGACTTTAAGCATTGTCTCCCCCTGCCTCTACAGCCTCTGTTGCTTTGCCTTCTTTGGTACAATGCTTGCATTTAAGGGTGGATCCTTTTCCCCCCTTGCCTCTGCAGCTTTTGTTGCTGTGCCTTCCTTGTGGCAATGAATGCATTCAAGGGTGGACCTTTTCTCTCATGCCTCTATTTCTTCAGTATTTTCTAGCATGTGTATGCAAATATACAAATTAAACAATGAGACTTGCGGTCAATTGGAAGCTGAACCTCAGCAATACCAATAGTTCACTGAGTAGACATTTCTTCTAAGTTTCGCCTTTTCACTGTTAGATGATCAGGGATTTTATATAGTTCGTCTTTGGCACGTTTCAATTCGCTCTCAACTTGATCTGGATTTTTAAAGCATTAGAAGTTGAAGGGTTGTTCTACGAAATTCATTGCAACACAGATTTAAATTTCCAAAAGAAGGAATCGAGGAGACCTATGGCCCAAGTGCAATCAAGGCATTTAGACCGTTCATTTTGTAACCCGTTGTTTCACTTTTTAAACCGTATATTGTGAATGTGTTGTAGAAAGTCTCTCTAACCTCAGTCGAATGAGTCCTATAGACATTCGAATGAATGAAACATCTGTGAACTTTCTAAAGTTTAGAAAGTTCTCTTTTTAAACCGCATTTCTTAAACACGGTGTAGAAGACAAACTTCAACATCATTCGAATGAGCACCATCGACACATTCGAATGAATGTTTCAAATGATTGAAGGTGGCCTCATTGCCAAGAGAAGGCTACCTTTATAAATCGTATTTGCTACATGTGGTCTAGAAAGTATCATTTGACTTTACCTCAAATCTTTTTAAACCAAACATAGTAAAAACGGTTTAGAAGCTCACTTTCCCCCACTCAAGATGGGGGGAGTATCATTCGAATGAATCGTGCACTTTATCCGAATGTGTCCTTCATTAGCAGAATGTGAGAGTCACTCTACTTCATTTCATTGAGGGTTAATTGCATTCGAATGGGTGAAATGTATTCACTTTCTACACCGAACCTAGGAATTTTGGTTTAGAAAGTGAACTTTCTAAACCGTAGTTTATAACAACAGTTTAGAAAATTCACAGATGTGGCATTCATTCGAATGTGCATATGGCTCATTCGATTGAGGTCAGAGAGACTTTCTACACCGTATTGACATTATACTGTGTAAAAAGTGAACTTGCTAAACCGTAATTTCAAACAACGGGTTTAGAAATGAACGGTCTACATCCATTGATTACAGTTGGGCATAGGACTCATCGATTCCTTCTCTTGAATATTTAAATCTGTGTTGCCATAAATTTCGCCCTACAACCCTTCCACTTCTACTGCTTTAAAAACCTTGATATCTTTTCCAAAGCCTAGTGTTCATACACTTCAACATGATGTTCCTCTACCGTAGCCATTTAAAATCCATTATAGACTACCCCCACCTGAAGAAGTTGTATTCAGTTCTCTACAGCATTGACGATATTAATGCTAAAGAAGGGAAGAAACATAAGACTGGATGGAAGTAATGGATGAACCCTCCAAGGTTAATCGATTATTCGTTACTAGTGTTATGTTTCTTATTCTTCTTCTTCTTCAGTGTCATCATTGTCAATTGCTCTGTGCCCAGCGAAAGTTCATCAATTGCTTCTTTCCCATGTAGCTTGTTCATCATATTCCATTAGCCCTTCCCCCCGACGGTTCATCAGGGTTATTTACCATATTCCACTGACCCCTCGAGGGTTCAACAATTTCTTCTTTACCAGTTCCATTGTATTTAATCTGGATTGTTAATGATATTGCACTCACTCCTGGAGGGTTCAACAGTTACTTATTTCTCGGTTTCAATGCTATTCAGGGTTTGTTTGGGAACCAGGTTTGAAACCTAGGTTTCACATATTCCAAGGTAAAATCTAGGTTTTGAAAAGTGATTTATGTTTTGGAAGTTATAGCTTTTACGGATTCTGAGGCAAAAAAATGGGTAGGAAAGAGGAAAGTAAGAAAGAGAAAGAAAGAAAAAGTAGGAAAGAGAAAAGAGGAAAAAGTAAGAAAGAGAAAGTAGGAAAGAGAAAACTTAGGTTTCAAACTGAGATTTTGTAACCTAGGTTTTGAAACCTAGGTTCCAAACAAGCCCTCAATCAATTAGACACTGAAAATGGAAACAATCATCTAAACTTTGTATTACATATGCATAAAATACGCAATTACATATCCATTAAACTTAGTTATATACGGTCAATAAAGTCTAAAACTGGGTTAATTGACATGTATCCCGACCACGGACTACTGCATGTATGATAGCATACCGATCAACAATCAGCAATTAACTCACATATTCCTTAAATGGATAATAACTTGAAGGTTGACACGTAGAAATTACGCCACCTGTCATGTTTTAAACACCTTTATAACGTTTCACTTCTAAGCTATATTTATTTGTACGGTTTAGAAAGTTAACATTCTAAATCGTATATCTTATGTGCGATGTAGAAAGTTCACTCAGGTCCTTCTCATTCCAATGAAAAAACATCATTTGATTGAACATCATCACCTTTATAACACCATACTTCTAAACCGTAGGTTATTTGTACGGTTTAGAAAGTGAAGACGCTACATCCATTCGAATGAGTTTTATCACAAATTCGAATGAAGGAGTCCAAATTTGCCCCTCGACAAAATAAAGTTAGAGTGACTCAATCGAATGAGCTCTATACCTGATTCGAATAATGCTTTTTAAACCGTTGTTTATGAGTACGGTTTACAAAGTGAAGGCAATGCATCCATTCGAATGCGTTGTATACAACATTCGAATGAAGGAGTCTAAAGTTGACCCTTGACGAAATGAAGTTAGCATGACTCAATCGAATGAGCTCTAGACCTAATTCGAATAATGCTTTCTAAACCGTTGTTTTGAAATATGGATTAGAAAGTTATTGGAATGGATCATCCATTCGGATGAGTCATAGTACTCATTCGAATGAACTAGCAGAACAAGAGTTCTAGACCACACAAAATGAATAAAAAGAGACATTCAAATAAATGAAATGTCTGTCTAGCCTCAGTCGAAGGAGCACAATGGACTTTCGAATGAATGAAACGTCTATGAACTTTCTAAACCATTGTTATGAACTACAGTTTAGAAAGTTAACTTTATAAACCGTATTTCAAATGAGACTTTAAACTTACCTTTGAATAACGAATATTATTCATTCGAATGTCAACCCTTTAAACTTACATTCCTGCATTCGAATGTTACCATATTCATTCGAATGACGAACATTGATAATTCGAATGAGGTGAATGTAATGCCTTGGTTAGATTGAACTGAAAAGAAAAAAGTACATTGGAATGACCCCTAACAAGTCTGTTGAACTATCAAGACGGCTAACTTTGCTATAATCATTTATTGACCAATTTGCATTTCCCGCGATCAATGTCTAAAGCACATGAATCCTTCATATCCTTTCCAAATCTTAGGTTATTTGAAGGGGAAGAAGGTTGCATTCGTTTATCCACAACAGTCTGACGATGATGGCGCATAAGAGGAAGTAACACGAAACTAGGAAGAAGCAATTGTTGAACCCTCGAGCGTTCAACAACTGCTTCTTTCCCAGTTTCATGTTACTTCATCTACCTTGTTTATCATATTCCACTGACCTCTCGAGCCTTAAAGTATTGGTTCTTTCACATTTTCATGTTATTAAATCTACCCATATTCTACTAATCTCTGAGGGTTCATGAATTGTTTGTTTCCCAGCTTCAATCTGCCTTGTTTTATCATATTCCAGTGACCCCTTGATGTTTTAACCCTTGTTCATGAATTGTTTGTTTCCCAATTTTCTGTTATTTAATTTAATCTTTAGTATTAATAACGATTAGCAATTAAACACTGTAGTGGGGACAATCATTCAGTTAACGTTGTTCATCATTTCCATTGCCCCCTAGAGGGTGAACCATAAATTTGCCCATTACAATGAGAAGTGCATTAACAAAATGGAACTTACCCTTAATTTGAATGAACATCATAATAAATGAATGATATATTTGACACTTTCTAAACCGTATATAGTAAGAACGGTTTAAAAAGACATCATTATAAACCGATGTTGAGCAGAACGGTGCTGAAAGGCCACAACAAGCTGGTAGGAACACATTCGAATGTATCACATTATTTACTGAGGTATTTTACACTTTCTAAACTGTAGATCCTAAAAACGGTTTATAAGGACATAATATTCAGCCATTCGAATGATATTCATTCTGAATTCGAATGCATAGGTAAAAACATTTTATCTTCCTTTCATTCCTCCATATGAGGCCTCGATTTGAATGTAACACATACCTAATTTCACAACCCTGCAATTCCCGTGATTCATCTCCTTGATTACCTCACTACAAATATGTAAACCTTAGAAGAGCAGACCCACCATTCAAATTCCATAGTAAATCTTACAAAAGCATAAAATGTCAAAAGTACCTTCAACCTCTGAAACTCTAAGGAAGAAGAGCAGATATTCTGTTACACCAGCCCCACCGAATCCCATCATAATCGATGTTAGACCCCCTTGAATAAGAAGGCAGTATGTAAAGGGAAGGGGAAGAAGGTTGTAGTCGCTTCTCTAGAGCACTCTGCCCATGCTGCTGAACAAGAAGAGAGCGCAGTGGAGATGCTTGTGCTTGAAACTATGAGGGTTACTGTAGGGGAGGAAGCAGAGATTACGACACAGATGGCACCTTTTACTGTGAAACCTCCTACAAAATGAAGAAAACGAAACACTGGAGTGAGGAAGGAAGCATCAGAGCAACAGAAATCAGATGCATCCACTAGATTCATGCAATCCCAATCTTCAACACCATTGGATGCAAGTCAAGAAGACTTGCAACCTCCAGAAGGGTTTGTGACTGCTGCTCTACAGCCGGCTGACCAAGCACGATGTGATTGCTCGATTGAAGTTGTTTTCAATGCTTCTTCGACAGCCTTCTAAACAATTTGCTCGATTGAAGGTATTTTAAATGCTTCTTGGACAACCTTATGAACAATTTGTTCGATTGAAGGAGTTGGTTCTGGAGTGTCAACTTTGGTGGAATGGACATCATCCATTGCCTCTAGCTCAATCTTCTTCCTCTTCACCTTCACTTGTCCTTCCCCACTTGCACTAGCCACTGTGAGACCTATTCTTGATAGCTGAGTTTGACCAAATCTGGTGACACTAACAATCTCATCTCCTACCTCCAGATACCAGATGTCGTTACTTTTAAGGAACAAGGACACTAGGTGTGGGAATGGGAGACAATTATGTACAATAGCAGTATCTAGCCAATGATTAAGTTCGTTCATAATCATCACCCCCATATTCCTTGTATCCTTGGCAACTAAAGATGCAAATAGTCTATACACTACTACAAAAGGTATTTTTTACGCCCTATTTTTAACCCAATTGGTGTCCTTTTCTTAGGGTGTGTGTATGTGATGGGAGTATATAGTTAGAGGCTCCCTATATCATAAAAGGCGTTATAGGTACCCTACAGCGCCCTATATTTCAAGATAGGGCGCCGTTGGTATAATATTTTAAAAAAAACGTTCTGTTCAAGATATGTACCTATCAAAACGTTCCGTTATTTCGATTACACAACAACATTATGCGCCTTAAGATCTCTATATGGAAGATCGTCTAAATACAAGGCACAGAAACAACAGCAGTTAAAATGTCGCATAACAATTTCTTATAGACTTCAAGCAAATCCAATCTTCTGCTAGTGAAGAACCTGCAAAAACTCAATACTATCAAATGATTCAGATTTCAGATCAGGAAAGCCAAACTAATATTTAGTGAGACATGGAAACAAAATGAATGCAAATAAATAAAACATAACTCTGCCAAGCAGAGAGGATGAAGACGGACGCAAAAGGAAGTGAACCCCATTTCTTTCTCTTCTTCTTCAACCGCGTTGTCTTCTGCTAAAGACTGTGCATCCAACCTCTTGTCTCGTAACTGCAGCACGGTGAAAGAAGGGGTGTGAATAAAATGGCATGGGATTGGAGCACGAATAGAGAGTGAGAGCTGAATGTGAGAGTTGAGAGAGTGAGGAAGAGAGACTGAGAGCTGAGAGGCCTCCGCACGAGAAACTGGAGCTTCATAGAAAGAAGAGGGGTCTTTACAGAAGCTGGAGCTTCACAGAAAGAAGAGGGGTCTCTCACAAAGGCATTGGGGGCTTGAAATGTGAGAGAAAGGGGCATGAAATGAGGGTCGTCTCTTAAAAGAAGGAGATTCTTGGGCAGAGTGAAACCATTTCAAATTTTATGGCACGAGGGCTTTTTTGGCGCCCTATATTAGATGGGGCACCAAAAGGGTGACTTTAAGTGCCCTATCTTAAAGTTACCCTTTTGCCACCCTATTTTGAGAAAGGGCGCCTAAAGGTACCCTTTAGCGTCCTATCTCATTATAGGACGTCTAAAGTCATACTTTAGCGCCCTATCCTGATATAGGGCACCTAAAGGTACCCTTTGGCACCCTATCTTAGATATTGGGTGCCTAAAACGACTGCCTTCATTTTTTACTCCCTTTTTTTAAAAAAGGATGCGAATTTCAGTAGTAAAAAGTATACTCTGTAGTAGTGATAATCCCGTCGAGAGAATCTGGTGAAGTTATTCCCTTTTCTTACTATGCATCTGGTGTATATGTACCAGAGGATCCTCTTATCCTCAAACATGGAGGCTGGATTGAAATGTAACCGTTTGTGCTCACCCTCGAGCTTTAACACAGCCAACACCTCCTTTGTAAATCTTTCCATAAAACCATCTAAAGGGGGCTCCCCTATCCCAAGCCACTGATTAATAACTTTGGTTGACAGGTCAAATTGTTTCCCCCTAACCGTAATCTATAGCCTGTCTGGCCTCTTCTCCACGGGTGGACCCTTATCGACCCCTAACTCAGCAGTCTTCATATTTCAGTAGAATATTCTTACTACACTAGGACTGTAAGATAGGTGATTCCCAATCCAGGGTTCATACTGCTTTAGAAACTCATTTAAGTCCAATTTTAGTTCTTTTTTAATATGTTTTAAATCAACATAAATAGTAGGGGAAATTTTCCTTTTACCAAATGACTCATCATATCGTGCTTGGTCATTCAGTTGTAGAGGATCAACCACACACCCTTTTGGACTTGAAGAACTTAAAGATTGTTCTGCCATTTTCACCCAGACGTTCTTCTTACGTAGGAAGTTAAGCCCATATGTTGTAGAATTCACACCTATGCTTTGGAAGTTGAATGTTGGGTTTGGGGGGACTGTGCAAAAGGGTCAAATTATGACAATGACTAGCGGACTTAGCCGTCGTGGAGTTTCAGATGTCTTCTCATTCCAATGTACTTCTATTTCTCATTCCAATTATGACAATCACTATCAGACTTAGCCTCGGGGACTATTTAGAAAGATAACTTTCTCATTCGAATAAGTCATATGACACATTTGGATGAGACCATATGACGCACCGAATGGTTCACACGTCTTGTCAGGGTTCATTCAAATTTACCTCTATCTTGTCATTATGAAATTTTCACACACATAAGTATTCGCATTTTCTCGATACGAATGAGTACTGTGGCACATTCGAATGGGTACAATGTCTCATTCGAATGGATACACCACTTCAGAATTCAAACTTTATAAATCGTAGGTATTATGTACGGTGTATGAAGTCTGAACCTATTACATTAAATGCGCCATCCAATCGCATTAAATGCGTTTTTATGTCTCCGTTCTCACTCTATGCATATTTTCACTTATAAAATTGTCCTTCTTAGTTTCAAAAAGTCTTTTAGTCATTTGCATGAGGCAACTCTTTCATTCGAACAGAATTAGTCCTATCACATATGCCTCAATTAAGTGGATATGCCATTGGAATTGAGTTGACGTCAGTCGAATGAGAAATAAAGTAGAAGGTTCCTACTTCCGATTCGAATGTGCCCCCCATTCGAATATGCCCAGTGCCTCATCCGAATGCATCTTTAACTGCCCTTTCTAAACGAACCTAGTACGTTTGGTGTGGAAAGATAACTTTCGAAACTGTACCTCCTAGGTAGAAAGGCCCTACAGAGTTCGAATCTCTCTCTTTCCGTATAATTTCCCGCAAAAAAATATTAATTGTCTGGTGTTGCCATTATTAGAGCCAGTAATACGGGTAAAACCCGTGGGCTAAACCCGCCCAACCCATAACCGTGGTGGGTTGGGTTGTGAAAATTGAAGCCCTTTTTGATGCGGATATTTTAGCCCGAACCCATATGGGCTAAACCCTGACGGGCTAACCCACCGAGCTGGCGGGTAGCCCATATTTTTTTTTGATAAAATCATGCTGTGGCCTGTGGGAGACTGGGAGTGTGGGCCTGTTGGTGTTGGGTGTCCAATGTCCAGAGTATGTCCAGGGTCCAGTCCAGCCCACAGCCCAGTCCAGCGTTGTCAGAATCATTCATCAATGAATATGGCATTACAATGGTTCTTTCTTTTCTCCGCAGCAAATTATCAAGGAAATTCAACATGCTTTTTCCCTTTTTCCCTTTAGCTTTTACCTTTTAGTTTTACTTCTTGCCCATCAAAATTATCTAAATCATTAAGTATCAATTAGTTTGCATTAAAGAAAGAAAAATAATATACCTCTTTACTGAACTCAGTTGTTCGTAAGGAGATGACATTATATATGTGTCTCAGCACATATAACCCACATAAATTTGATTGCACGAGCTGCCTATGAGTATATTAAGAGAACATGTTATTAGCAAAATCATTAGCATCATGCACTTAGTTTTGGGAGCTCTCATGTTAAGAAATAAGCATCATGTACTTACTTTTGGTGCGGTCCAGGCAGGGTCTCTCACCTGATTCTTGTTCTTACCCAGATGATTAACCTGGTATGCTCTCATAGCCCTATCATCAAAATCAATATTGTAGGTAAGTGATGAAAAAGACAGAGTATCACTAAAACATAAGAAAGCTTACGAATCAATTGTCTTCTTCAATTCCTTCCCAGGAGACTGGTGAAGGGAACACAAAAAAATGATGCTATTGATCGGCAAGGATAGGAGGACAAGTTGCCAATGCTTCCTACAACGAATTAAAGCAGTTCAATATATGAGAAGCTATATACGAACCCAATAAAATAAAGATACTATGAAACACTAATAAGAAAATACTTGTGGATGTAGGGGGCTATGAAACACTCAAATCCTCCTTGCTTGAGCCTGCTTGACATGTATTGGTATCTCAAGGCAGCAGTGTTCGCTTTCTTCTGTGTATGGACTTAGCAAATGAATCCAATTTTACGGTTAAACCCGACTAAAACTGATTGAGCTTTATTTGTATTAGTTTTCTACTTGAATTCCCAGAGTCTTAGAGTCAATTTTAGCCCATACATGACCCTTTTGTACTTAATTTGAGATTAGGAGTTGTTGATTTAGATTAGTGTGATTTTGGGTACATATGCCATGAATAATGATGTTATTGTGCTTAAATTCCATCATGAGCAAATGATACTACCAATATTTGCTATTTCATTTCAGGAACTCTGTACAAAAGGCAAGAGGAAGCAGCTCTAGAGAATTTTGCCGCGGCCAAAGTTCAATCAATAGGCATGAACTCTCGGGAGAGGTTCGCTGCGATGAATATCGCACATCAGCACCAGATTTTTACTCCAGATGGAAAATAACCCGACCCAGCTTTAGAGATCTAACCCAGAACGTTTTTATCATGCCATTTAGGGTATTTTCGAGGGGAGGCTGAAGAGGCTACAGAAAACAGTGGGAAGGAAAGAAAAAGAGAGGCATAGACACATCACATCCCATTTTTCTTCACCTTCTACACACACTAAACCCTACTTCCTCCATTTCCTCACCATCCATCCATTTATCATGCCTCAATCATCCATACGGAGCTTGATTCCATCACCTATGAGGAGCTGAGAAACTCCATCGTCTTGAAGATGAAGTGAGCCGGAGTTCGAAGTGCCGAAAGGGGAGTATTTGCTTTCAATCTGTATTTACATTATAGATTACTTGGATTCCGAGTTGGACTTTGTAATTTGTGTGTCAATGCTTGGTCTCGGTTGAGCCAAACTTGGATTATTGTGTATTGAGTTGTTTTGTGATTGACAAAGTAGAATGGAGTTCATTTTTCTTATTCAATGAAATCTTGTTGTTCTCTTCTATCATCCTAGTTGTGCTTGGTTTTAGAGTCAACAATGTATGGAGTTGATTTTGTCACTTTGTGATTTCCGTACACACACTAAGTGTTCTTAAAGGATTTCATGGAATGGAGTTCATTTCATGAGATT
>JANTPZ010115408.1:0-18798 GCA_025593235.1 Vachellia pachyceras
ACGGGTCTCTTCCTGATCTTGCCCTCAACAAGTTCTCTCCTTGGTTCACTCTCTCAGATCTAGTCTGGTCATGGCTGTGAAGCAGTATGGATTTTTTTTAAAAAATATTCATGAGCTACGGCGCCCTATCTTGAGAAAATAGGGCGCCGTAGGGTACATACTTACGGCGCCCTTTTTTGAGAATATAGGGCGCCGTAGGGTACATACCTACGGTGCCCCATCTTCAAATATAGGGCGTCGTAGGCCTTTACTTACTACGCCCCTCACATTTGCGCCCCCTTGAAAAAGGGCGTCAATTGGGTTAAAAATATGGCGTAAAAAGTACCTTTTATAGTAATGCTCATTTTATATCCAGTTCAACATATTTTTAATTACCAATTTAGATTAGGTTTACCAATAAACCATTCCTCGAGAAGAATAATGGTTGTGCCATATACTACATTATTTAGTGCAATCATATTTTGAATCGGCCGGAAGACGACAGTTTAGTCCGATCACTCCTCCTCTACACCCTATGCATTTGTTAAAAAATATGCGAATGGGAAAGAAGTATTATTTAAATCAAAATTCATTGATGCGTAAATAATTGATTATAACATTCATGTATGTGTGTTTGGAGAGAACATCTTTTGAAAAAGTTAGGAAAAATAGCTTTATGGAAAACCATTGTTTTCAACCCAAACCATGGTTTTGTTGTAAAAAATGATTTTGATAGGACAATGATTCTGAAAAAAAAAATTGATGGCTTTTGGGTTGCTATTCCCAAAAACCATGGTTTTCTCTACAAAACCATGGTTTTGAAAAAAACCCAAATAAATCAACATAAAACACAACAAAATAGAATAACTAAAGCATAAATTTAATGGGATATTATTTGTTAAGAAAAACACACAACACGTCGTCGTTTTAGCCTCAAGAAAAGGAGAAAATAACATAAAATCTCACTTCATCCATAAAAAAATTATTAATCAAAGTGATTGGTAAATTGAGTCACTAATTGGTAAGGATTTATTCATACTGAACTAATGATCTCATATTTAATTCATGAACATGTAATCACGATAATTACTCAGTTGGCGAAGTGCCCTTCATAGCACTTGATCAAAATAGACTAATCGGTTGTTCATGACCTCAAAGAAGTGTCATATACCAAGATACCTGCTGATTAATCTTTTACAAAAAAACAAAAGAAATTAGCTGGACCGAGTGTTAATACTGAGTCAATTTTGATAGGCCTACAAATGAATATCCTGGAAGTTTCCTTGACTTTGTGGTTCACAGTTCTCAACTTTTACTGTGGAAAAAGCAAGATCATGTTGCTTTGTTGGCATGTCCCATTGGAAACGAAAATCTTCTCTCACATGAATGGGTCTCTGCCAGCAACCATATATAAACTTTTCTATCGCGGCTAGAAAAATACTATCTAACAATAGAAAAATTTATCATTAAATGATCATTTTTTTATCAGAAATTTTTCATTTAACAATAAAAAATATTAGTGACCCTCATTTTAACGACGAAAAATAGCTAAATCCATCGTTAAATGGTATTTTTCTAGTAGTGTATTATTGTGTTAATTAACAGAATAACCCTCTTGTATTGTGCAGTGTGAAATATTCCACATGAATAAATATATCACCATTTATCTTAAAGTGTTTTATACTCAAACCATGCACATGTAGCCCAAAAAAACACTAGTCATCACAAGCATATAGTCTAAATTTAGATTCCTACAAGATTAATGTATGTGTAGAAGTAGATTTTTTCGTATCAGTATTTTATGTTTTATAGAAGAATACGTTATAGTAAGATATAACGTTAAATTTCATAACGAAAAAAAAAAATCAATGCCGGGGCCAAGAAAATCAAAGCTACTACAAGTCTTCATCACTAAACTATACTACTGTTTATATATGTGTGTAACATAAATTTGTATAATTGACTAAGCAAACCTTCACTTACCACTATGGACCAGTTCGAGAATGTGGGGAGAAGTGTTTTTACGTAAATTAAGATAAATGTGTGAAATATATTATCTCGTTTTGCAGAAAAACACTGTTGAACATGCTTTTGGACTTCCTAGAAGTGTTGCTACCATTATAATTAATTTTTATGTTGATAGAACTAAAATGTTCAATAAATAATGCGAACCAAGAATTGTAAAACTAACAATTTATTGTGTGGATTAACTTTTGGAAATAAATTTTACACAATAGCATGTGAGATAAGCTTTATTTAAACAAAGTAATTTTAGAAAATATGGTAACTTTTAAATTCTTTTAACTTTTAGATCATGTACTTTGTAAACATGATCTTTTTTTATCAACCCTAACCTTGATCTTTGAAACCTTATAATAAAACTTTTTGAGCTTTTTAAATCTGTGCAGAGTATTACTTTCAACTATCAATTATATACCTTTAAACTTTAATTTTGTATGCTCATAACCCTCTTAAACTTTGATTGATATATATATTTAGATAATTTCATAAATTTTAAGCAGCGTAAGAATAAGTTAGGCACAAATTAAAATTAATTGTATAAAAATTATCTAATTAAATTAAGAGTTTATAAAATTTATTATAAAATTTGAAAGGCTGAGAAATGTTATATGTATGTAATTCAAAATTCAAATTCAAATTCAATTTCAAAGAGCTCATATATAATTTAACCTATCAAAAATTAAGATGAGTTGAATCACATAACTGATTTAAACTAATATATTATAAACAATTTAGTTCAATGCATGAAGGCGTAGACTATTAATATAAATTAGAGTTAGATTATACGTATTAATTAACCATTACAATACAAGGGCATGTACATAACAGAGCATGAAAGTTGCCATATATAAAAACATATACCTTCACATGATCAAAATCTCAGATACACAATTAACTTCAAGTTAAAATAATGCTCACTTATTATTATTGCAACTAAAGAAAAACTACAAATTAACACTAATACTTATGTAATGCGACTTGTGCGTCAGAATTAGTTCAATGAGCCAAAGGAGCTTGGCACAGATGGTAAGGAACGGACCCAACTCCCATAAGGAGGTGGGTTCGATTCCTTCTGCTGTCGTGAGGACTCTTTTGGTAGACGATCTCGTAAGTCCCTTGTAAGTGCTCAAAGAGCCCTGGGGCCAGGCCCTGACCTTGGTGGGGGACCGGTGCCGAACCCACCTAAACTTCTTTGTATAAAAAAAAAAAGAATTAGTGCAATGATCTCCGTTCTGAAGAGAGAGATACTTCATCTTTCTGATAAATTCCTCAACTTTCTGGTTCAACTCATCATCTGTATCTTTTTCTTCCTCTTCAATGGCGGCCATGGCACAATCATCAATCTCCTCTTCTTCTTCCGCCTCTTCCTCTTCTTTTTCATCAGAAACCACACGTTCTGAACGATCTTCTTCTTTTTCTTCTGTTGCTTCTGGAGGATTGATATCCTCAACTTGTAATCCTTTCTTGACATCAGCAAGACCAGAGTCCGTCAGAATGAAGACAAGGAGTCCATTACAGAGCAAGAACATATAGCACTTATCTATCAAGAAAATCTCCAGAAATGGCTTCAGAGACTGGAGAAGATGGGGAAGGCTTGAGAATAGAACAAAGAGAGACGAAATCGAAAGAAGTAATTTGATCATTCTGAGTTTTTGAACGATGAAACGATTCATGCTGTTGCTCTGTTCTTGCCTAATGCCTTGTGTGGAAGAAAGTCTGCGAGGGAAGTGTGCTCCATGGAAGTGTGGCTGAAAGGATTTTAAATTGACGCGTTTGAGATGGATTTACATAACTACCCTTGCTTTTATGCCACCAAGCGCAATGAACTGGGGGGGTGCATTTGGAAGAAGAGAAAACGCAGGTCAGTCAACTCAGATATTTTAATTCTTTATTTTTGGGAAAAACACGTAACCTTTCACACGTATATTTATAATATATTTAAAGTGTATGCTTAATCTTTTAAATATTAATTAGGTTCTTCATGTTCAAAACTACATTTTTATAGTCTTTTTGTTTCTAAGAACGTTACTTTAACTTAACAAAAAATGCTCATCTAATCAATTTAAATAGTTATTTTACAATTAAATTATATCAAAGTAGGTTTAAATACTGATTATTTAATATAATTATTTTTATATTTTAAAATTTAACTATGTTTTATTAGCGTTTAATTGCATAATCAACATTTAAATTTGTTGAATTAACATTTTCTTTAATTTAAACTAAATGTGTTAAGACTAAATTATCAAAAATCCAATTTTTTAAACTTAAGGAACAAAAATAAAACTTGATTAGTATATTTTAACCTTATTTTTTCACTTTACAAACCAAGTGGCAATTCCTTGAGAATTGCTAGTGACTAATCCTCTAAGAGAATTTGGTTTTATGTCTCCCAACAAAACTTCTTCCATGTGGTATTTTTTCCTAACTTGATTACTGGGTGATGGATTTTTTAAAATCTCCATATCAAAATATAAAATTTAGATAATTAATTTTCATATATTAAAAAAATTAATTTAATTAGTTATTTAAAATATCATTTTAATCTTATCCATTGAGAACTAGTAACACTACCCATATAAGGGGCCATAATATATGAAATCAATATAGATTTTAATAAATTATAAATCTCATAAATAAAATAAATTGAATTCTTAAAAATATAAAATAGAATTAGAATACAAAATTTCAATAGAAGATTTTTCTTTCAAATTTACATTTTAAACTTTAATAATAATTAAGAAATTAATTTTCAATATATTATTTAGAATTTATATATTATAAATATATTAATTAGTATTCAATATATAAATTATTTTCAATATCCAATGTATAAATTATTCAATATATAAAATATAAATATATAAATAAAAAATAATTCAGAACAAAGTAGATTCTTATACCGAATCTTCGTGTCACTAAATTTCATTATTGATACTGTTTACTTCTAAATTGAAAATTATTATTTTTTTACATTTTAAACAGTAAAATATGTAACCTTAAATATAGTGACATTAAACCTTTTTTACATTCTTAAATATGTAACGTTAAATATATAAACTCTACCTCTCTGCAAATAAGAGAATTAATCGATATTAAAAAATTAAGATAATTAATCAATCATCATGTAATTTTTTAAGGACAATAACCAGTATTGTCTTGTAAATAGTGATAATATTTACTAAATATCGCTTGTTTTGAATTGATTGTGTTATTCGAAGAGGTGCGATGTGACATGGTCGCAGTCATGCTACGCTGGATGGATAGCCACAATGTGGATTTACATAACTGCCCTTGCTTTTTTTCATCACTTAAACATTTAGGGCTACTTTGGAGAGGATATCCGGGTCAGTCAACTGACATTTTCATCCTGATTTTTATTTTTTTGAGTGAAGGGATCATGATTTTCATTAATAATGAAAAAATGAACCTAATAGTATTAATATATATATATATTATCCCAATTCATTAACACCGAGAAATTAAAAAAAAAGTTATATGAATTTCTATAAAACATTTATATTTATTATTTTCTTCTAAACTAAGTTTTTCACTTATATAAGTATTTTAAAATATCATGTAATATATATTATAATTAAATAATTCATTTAACTTCATTACTCTCTTCAAATTAGTGAATGGTACATTAAGCATATCATATTAATTACATAAAAATAAAATATCGTATAATATGTCTCATTTATTTTTTTTAAGGGTGAAAATCTCATATTCACATAGTGTGCATGCAGTGACAAAATCATGACCTTAGAGCAGTAGGGATAATTTTTTATTTTCAAGTAAATGATAACAAGCTTGTTAGTACATATAATTTGAGTAGGTTCAAGTCTTAAAAATTAGTTGGTGTATAATAAAAATTTAATAATTATTTACATATAAACAAAAAATTCAGTAGGTGTATTTGTCCACCCTAAATCCGTCACTGTGTGTGTTGTAATTTTTATGCTCGCACACACATGCATGTATAACAAAAGGTGAGATTAAAAAATGATTGAGAAAAGTAATTAATTAGAGATGAATGGGTGAAGATACTATTTTAGTAGTAGTAATAATACTTACTAAATAATAATAGTAATAAATTGTTAGTACTAACAATGATTAATAATTAATATATAATATGATGATGAAGTCAATTAATTCACAAGACTTTGGCCACTAAGTCTTCGACGTGTTGTTCAATTCAAATTATCACCATCATGCTGTTGAGTAGCTGTCAAAGTTCATGTGAACGTGTTTTTACTTCTCTTCCCATTTTGTCAATAGGCTTATAATATAATAATAAGTAAAAGTTAGAGTAACATCTTTCTTCTAGATGCTATACTTTCTTTCCTTCCTTCCATGAATGAATGGAGGAGAGAAGAGATGGGTGAGATTCAATTTTTAAAAATATATAGGCAAAGTGGTGTTAAAAATTAAGAGCAATTTCAAAAATTGCCCTTAAAATATCAAAAGTTCAACTTAGGCCCCTAAATATATAACTAATGCCAATTCAATACATAGGTGCAAAACTGAAATTTGCAAATGTTGGCAAATTACCAATGTACCCTATCAAATGACCTATAAAAAACAAATGCCACCTGAGCCAGCCACCCACCCCCACCGTCGGTTGAATCAGCCTTTGATCGTTGGAATCAACCTCTGTTAGTAACTTTGATCGTTAGAATGAGTTTTACCCAAAGGGGGAGGTGAATTGGGGGTAATAAAAAATTTTTAAACAAAAACTAAAAGAAATAGAGTAAGAATAATATCACTATAAGTGTGTAGAGATTGAAAAGTGATTGAAACCAAGATTTATACGGGTTTGGTCTCAACCACTTAACCTAGTCCAGTTCTCATAGCACCTAGAGAGTTCTACTATAACTTTCAAGATTCAAGAGCTCTTAGAAACTTAGTACATCAACAATGACTGAATATCATGTAATATTTATGTTCTTGATAATTGGATATAAAAGTTAAATGAGTGTTTACAGATTAATTAAGGGTTCGGAGAGTGAAAGTAAAGGAGCGGAAGAGTGAAAATGTCGTTATGTTAAACATAGAAAAAGTAAGAATAAAATTGTTATTTTAAAAAAGGTAAGGGATCAAAGTATCATTTTGAAAAGTAAATGACTAAAGTGTTATTTTGAAATAGGGACCTAAGTTTAAATTCAAAATTCTTGGGACCAAATTTCATTTTGAAAATTCAATGGCATTTTGGTAAATTTGAGGGAGTCAAAGGATATTTTGGTAAAGTTCGACCAAAATATTAGAAAATTTCCCAAAACACTGAAAGATAGAAAAAAAATTCATTGATCAGTGAATGAGGGCTGATTCAAGTTAAAATGACAAAAATAACCTTTATGAGAATTTTAAATATTTAATATTTGACTATTTAATAAATAATTAGTGAAATATAATTATTTAAATTATCCAGAGGCATTAAATATCTGATTTTAGAATAGGGAACTATAGCTCAGAAATTGTAGTAACTTATAAAATTGATTTCAAGAAGTCAAAAGCAGTTTTTCTGAACAGAAAGAAAAAGACTCGGAAAAGCCCCAAATTAGGGTTTTCTTCAAAAATTAATTAAAAGCATTCTATGAAGCAATTTAAGGACAGAGAAATCACGAAAATATCAGATGAATTTTACGAATTTATAATGACTTCAAAATGGTTAAATGATTAGGGGTTTCTCATAAAATATTTCCGGTATAATAAAGCTACTTTATGGAACTTAAATTTTGGAAAGAAAGTTGCGCGGCCACAAACTTACCATTTGTAATTGCCTTATTTTAAGAAGCCAAAAACTTGGCCACACCCATAGAAAAGGTAGGAGAAATCATGGAGGAGCAAGGGGAGAGGAAAAAGAGGAGGAAATCCATCGACAATTTACAGCCCGTTTGGTTTGGTGCAAATTGAGCGATGGAAAAGGAAAATCGTGTTTTTCCATTGATCGCAGTCGTTTGGTTCAACGAAGGCGATGGAAAATGGCTTCCCACGGAAAGCCATTTTCCAGCGTATGCATGAAAAGCTCTTCCCACCAAAAATGGTGGGAAGGCAAATTCAGTTGGTCGATGGAAGAGCCAAAAGACGGAGTTGCCCCCTGCGCGCTCTTACTCTCACTCCCCAGACCGTCTTGCATGCCATCGCTCTTAGTGTGTTGCTTGACGTTGCATTCATATCCTCAGCGAAGAAGTAGACGTCACCGTAGAAGACAACGGAGAAGACAATGAAGATGACAAAAGACGATGAAGGAAGACGCGGAAGAACGAAGAACGATGGAAGAACGACGGCACCGGAGAAGATGACCTGAGGTGATAATATATCACCTCATGCTCAGCTCATTTGAAACATCTGAAAACAGAACAAGCAAATTATCGAAGAACAGAACAATCAAAGTCACCAGAGTCGGAGAAGATGACAGAGAAGGAGAAGACGAGCGAATGTGAAAATAATATCAGCGCATTTTCACCCCATTCGAATGGAGTGAAGATGCGCTGAAAAAATTTCATCTCATCTTCACCCATTCGAATGGGGTGAAGATGAGCTAATGGGGTGAAGATGCGCTGAAAAAGTTTCATCTCATCTTCACCCATTCGAATGGGGTGAAGATGAGCTGAAAAATTTAACTTCATCTTCACCCCTTTGCGAATGGGGTGGAGATGTCACCATATATATAAATATATGATTAATAAAATATATATAATTAATAAATATATATTAAATATATATAATTAAATATTAAATAATAAATATAAATAATTTAAATTTTTATTAATAAATACTTATATTTATAAAAAACACTTTACATTTGTCATTAAGGGCAACATGGTCATTTGATACAATTTTCCTACTCTCTTTCCTACAATTTTAACCCAACCAAACAAAAGTTTTCCTATAAACCTATTTTCCATTCCAGTGCCAACCAAGCAGCACACCCTGAAAAATTTTCCGTTCCATTCCATTCTCTTCCTTTCCATTAAATTCTTTCTGATTTAGCGAACCAAACGGGCCCTTAAGGTAAGAAGTGATTTTTGAAATGACCTATTCCTTAAACTCAAGATAAACCTCATTTAAATTAATTCAAAAGTAAATTTCATGAAACGACGTTTTAATCTAGAAATGATCCAATGCCATTCAAATATTAAAATAAATTATCCACAATTGACTTTTCCGACTTAGGGGACAATAACTATCAAAATACCCCCTATGGTAGCTATACATCACCATCAAAATGGGCAAAATAATTTAAAGAGTATGCATAGTCTAAATATATTGTAATATATACATCTCTCACGTTATTGTTTCAAAAGGAATAGGAGACCATATAAAAGCTTGACACAATACTATGTCTCCGGTTCTTCCTTCCCATCTATTTGTAACGGTACCCTCTCCTGAAAAATGTTAAAACCACGGGATGAAACATAAAGTCTCAGTAACCAACAAATAGTTTATCAAATAATCAAACATGGTTATAAGAGGTGAAGCATGTATAAATTCATTAAAATTATATTGATACATAGTTATAAACCAATAGAGTGCTTGAGCAACAAATAAATATCAAACATAATAATATACTCTAGATAGAGAAGTTGGTAGAAGAACAAAGTTTCATTTGAATAAATTAGTAACCAAGTGTATACCAAGACAGTATAACCCCAATTATACACAATACCCTTCACCAAACTCCTCCTTACATCACCTGTTATGGACTCTAACCTATGATAATAAGAGACCTCACCAACAATTAACCATTATTTTGAGGTTAATGAGCCTCCTTCATAGTCACCCACAATTGGATCCAAGACTAGAAGGTGTCATTCTCTCTATGGTTGGCCACAACTGGGTCCAAAACTTATGAGAGTTGACCATTCTCAAATCCGCCCGCAACTGAATCCAGGACTTAGAAGGTCTAATATGATGTCAACCACTATGATCAGTAGTTGAGACTGTTGCCTTGGACTTTAGGATTCACCACATATATCAACTTCCCAAACTTCATCACAATCCAAATCCCAACAAGACAATCACAAATCTTCCACAACACATGTATACAATCATTGTCCATCACATTCTCACTCGTAATGTGATACCACAAGTATAAAGAGTTAATAACATATATCAAGTATCAAAATACTACCCACTTTACTAGTAATTCATAAACATATATTGTTGGAAATTATGTCCTAGGAGCCAATCATTATACCTTAGACATTATTTTAGTGTATTTTCTCTATTTAATTATCATAGTTTTTGCATGTTTATTGTGATAATTGCATCCATAGACGAATTATAAATATTGTTTTAAATGTCCCTGGTTGATTGTCTATGCGGGAGCATGGATAAAGTAAGACCAGTATGACTTTGATAAGGTATGAAAATACGAGTCAAAGTTATATGCACTTGTAAGAATACAAGGTGCTGTACCGATTCGCTATGAGAAAGTTGCATGGATTAAGTCATTAGCTTATCTCATATGTAATCATGTCACAATGTCCTTTGACCTGAGATAATCATGGATTCCTACATGAGAGTAATTAAGCTTTGACCTAGTCAAAAGTCACCTTTGACCGGGTGATGATAAAGGCTATAATCGGGCTTAGGGATCTTTCATACAGAAGAATGTGAATGATCAAGATGGGATTTGTCCCTCGCATTAGTTGAGAGATATCACTGGCCCCCTCGATGAGTGAGTCTGAGAAATGTATGGCCATACTGTAACAAAAAGAATTTTTCGTTTCTATGATCATACTATTTAGGGATTGAGAAAGTAATGGTCAGGAATACGAGGAAGACGTCATCCATACCTCATCATTGACTGAGATATCGTGTGACAAAAGGGATGTGATGTGGTTACATAAAAGGTTGTGTCGTGTTACCGATCCTCATGTGATTTGGATAGTCGTAATGTCTTGCTAGATGCCACTTACGACTTGTAGGCTAGTATTAAGTTTAGCCCACTGCCAACTTCACATGGGCCTACAGGGTCGCACGCAAGAATAGACCAACATGAGCTTTAAATTCTAGGGTTTACTCAAATTTTATATATGTATATATAAATTCGAAATGACAATAATATTATATGTTAGTTTCAATATTTAATTTATTTGATAAATTAAATAACTAACATTAATATTCAGATTTAATTTATAAAGATAAATTAAATTCGTTGGCTCATTATTTGGATTAATTATATGGATATGATTTGATCAAATCAGATTAATCCAAATTAGAATTGCAAATTTTAATTTCATGCTTTGAATTTCAAATTTCAAATTTCAAGATTAATGAAGATTAATCTTAAATATCTTTTGAATTTTGAATTTCAAGATTAATAAAGATTAATCTTAAATATCATTTTTGAAATTCAGATTTCAATATTAATAAAGATTGATCTTGAATATCCCTTTTAAGATTCAGATTTAAAGATTAATAGAGATTGATCTTGAATATCTTTGAATTTCATATTTCAAGATTAATAAAGATTGTCTTGAATATCCTTTTTGAAATTGTTATTCGAATTTTAAAGATTAATCGCAGATTATGATGCTCTCCATGAGTTCTATAAATATGAGACTCATGAGCAAGAGAGGAATGCAATTCAAATTTGATTATGAGCAACAGAAACCCTAGAGAGAGTGAGGCGTGAGAAGCGCTAGCACGCTGCAATTGTTGGGAACTGTTTGAGTGGATACCAGTAGAGGGAGACGATCAGAAACGTCGGCTCCTTGTGATCGAAACCAAGAACACGGAAGGTCGTGGAACTTGAAGAGATCCAAATGCAAGGCACGCTTCGAATTCCAAACGCAAAAGGTATTGCTCTATGTCCTCGGTCTAAACGCCTTTGACAGATCCATACGGGGATTAAACAATTTTAATTTGTAATCGTTTCTTTCGCTGCTTATACGTTTTAATCCCAGCATAAATAATTTTGTTTACAAAAGTAACTTTATGTTAACTTTACAAATTAATCATCATAAATACATTTTTAGTCGCAAATAACACTTACAGTTTCAAAGATGTTTCCAAAACATCTTACAACCCATGATAAGCTTATAAAATAAATTAAATGTGGTTATCTCTTGTCAAAACAAGTTACAATACCACAATAGTTCAAGCCCTACATTCAACCCCTCAAACACAAATAATCTACACAACAATAATTACTCATCAACGTAATAACAACCAAAACAATCTCACATTTATATATAAATGAATTAAATAAAATTCATTCCCTTTCTAAACTTCATGTCCTCCCACAAATCCTTAAATTTATATTCAAACCTCTTTATCATCACCATATTTCTATCTCTTAAAATTCTACTCTCCAAAAATCCTCAAGAATTTCCTTTTAAATCTTCAACTCAAATAAATCATAGAATCATCAAATCCTTAATGGAACCTCCATTTCTTTCTTCCATAAATCATACCTCAAATATTGAAATCACTAAGCTATCTCCATTTCCTCAATCTATCAATATCTCCATTTCCTCAATCTATCAACAACATCAAATTTCAAAGCTCAAAGTTTCTCCAAAATACTTAACATCAATATTTCATCATAAATCTCAAATCTACTACATTCAAAAATCAATATTGTAACGTCCCATCGAAAGGAAAAAAAGTACAGAGGTAGGGTGCCGTGTGGGAGAAGTGGGGCTGGTGTGGCAGCTTTTAAAAAAATAATAAGTTGCAGGGTTTGTCGTACAAGAAAGAAAGAAAGGAAAAAAGAAAGAAAGAATGAGATGGCATGCACGACAATATGAGAGGGGGTGAGGTGTGTGAGTAAAATAAAAGAAGAAGAAGCTGGCGTGTCCGTACGGTGGGATATTATAAATACCCCCCACATCTTTGTCCTCCACACACACACACACTCACTTTAGAGAGGAGAGAGAGATTTTGTGAGAGAGAGAAGAGCTCACGGAGGTACTTTCAGCTTCAAGGTCATGCTTTTAGGGATCATTTGAGTAAGTAAAATGACTTATTTTTAAGTATACTTCTTTTATAAAAGTTGTTCTAAATATTTTTCTCTTCTTAATGGTATTAATATAATGTTTATTACAGAATATTTTGGGATTTAGATTTTTGCTCATTTTGAGTTTTAGTTGTAGAAGACTTATATTGTAGATATATTTTTATTGCTAAGATTTATGATGTTAGATTTATTTATTTAATATTTTGAGTATTTTGGAAATTTATTTACGTTTAAGAAAAATAAGATTTTTTATATATTCGATATTTCAACTAAATAATTTATTAGTGTTGCTATTATATAATGTAAATATATATATTCACACACACACATATATTTATGTATATGTTTATATAAAAAAAATTATAAACCAATTTTAAGTGATATATTTATTTACAAAAATTTGTTTGAATAAATATTTGGTATAAATAATAATAATAGTAAATAGTTGAGCTAATAAATTCAAGTCTTTTGAGCAATAATTATACCACCCAAATTAGTTGAAGACTAATGTGTGGTAATATTTAATTTTGTAGACTTTTTATAGAAGCTTGTTGGTGTTGGACGGGGATTTACCATTGTGGTAATATTTTATTGCTTGGCGAGAGGTAACCACTTTCCTCTCTTTGTGCATGCTTATAACATGTTTGTGAGTGATTTTAAATATTTAGAATTATGAAAAGTGCCATTGATATTTGAGTTGAATAATGAAACTATATTGTTAATGAAATTGTCTTGTGGGACCTATTTTCATTATGAAATAAAACATGATTTATATATATTGATGGTATTGTTTCATATTTTAAAAAATGTTGCATTGAGAACCTGTGAAATTGATAATGGTAAGTTTCTTTATCATTTGTTGAGATATGATAAGGAGTGGTGGATGTTGATTTGATGGGAGATTATTTTAGAGAAAATAAGGGCGTGATTTTCTTGTACAGAAAAAAAGGAAATGAGGTGGTGGGCTACCAGGTGTACACTGGTTAGTCCTTTGGCCCATTGGTATTTGATAAGGCAATGACACCCCACTATTATAGTAGAGAGGGAACCATGGTCCGGTCTTGTGCTCTGTGGATTTTGGTCGATCCATATCACTTGATCGGAGAGCTCAATATTTGTACTACCAATTATGCAGGATAGTACTAGCCTATGGGTTCAGTCAAAGGATATAAGGCTGGGGAGGAAATAAGGGAGGTCAGAGAAATAAATCTTGTGCGTTGATTTTTGTGCAACTTCCGTTGTGACTGATCGTGCTTGCTTAGATGTTGCCATTAAGTATGCTATTTGTGATTCAAAGATAGATTTGATTTGTATGCAACTTAAGGGTATTGATGTGATTATGGGCATGGATTGGTTATCAGCCAATAATGCTCACCTTGATTGTAAAGTGAAAAGGGTGAATTTTCCATTCAATCTTGCATATATGGAGGTAGATTCTGGTCCCTTGTTGTTATCTGCTACTCAAGTAGAAAAGTATGTTCAACGCGGTTGTGAAGCCTACATAGTCTTCTTCTCTATTAATGCCGACAAGGAAGTTGGGATCGATCAGATTGAAGTGGTGAAATAGTTTCCTGAGGTGTTCCCATAAGAGATATCATGATTGCCTCCAGTACAAGAAGTGGAGACTCTATTGAGTTAGCACCAGGGATAGCCCCAATTTCTAAGGTACCTTACCAAATTTCACCATCCAAGTTGGCGGAGTTAAAGAAACAGTTGGAAGAGTTACTTGAGAAAGGTTTCATTCGACCGAGCGTCTCTCCCTGGGGTTCTCCAGTTTTGTTTGTCAAGAAGAAGGATGGAAGTATGCGATTATGTATGAACTACAGACAATTGAATAAAGCTAATATTAGATTAAATACCCATTACCCAAGATTGATGATTTGTTAGATTAGCTCATGGGAGCCTAGTGTTCTCTAAGATTGACTTAAGGTCAGGTTACCATCAGCTCTAAGTTAGGGCTGAGGATATTCCAAAGATAGCCTTTCGGACTCGGTACAATCATTATGAGTTTCTGGACATGCCTTTAGGGTTAACTAATACTTTAGCTGTTTTCATGGATTATATGAATCAGATTTTTAGGCCATACTTGGATTGATTTATTGTTATCTTCATTGATGATATCCACATTTATTCTAAGAATGAGGAAGAGCATCACTAGCACTTGCATATTGCTTTGTGTATCTTGAGGGATCATCAGTTGTATGCTAAGCTAAGTAAGTGTGAGTTTTGGCTCAAGAAAGTGAAATTTTTAGGCCACGTGGTGTTTGTTGAAAGGGTAGCCATTGATTCTAGTAAAGTGGATGCAGTGTTGAGGTAGGGAACCCCAAAGTTGGTAACTGAGGTGATGAGTTTTGTAAGATTAGCTGGCTACTATAGGAGATTCATAAAGGGATTCTCTCATATTGCAATACCCTTAACCAGGTTAACCAAGAAATATCAGCCATTTATATGGATTGAATATTGTCTATGAGTGTTTTTACACCTCCAAATGGTTATATAGTGTTGAAAGAACTTTTTGACAAAAGTTTATGGATGTTTTTGTATATTACCCCTTATATCATTGTAATGGATTACTAATTAAAACCCAATTAATGTGCTCAAAATTTATAAACAGGAATGTGATACCTCAATTTCATTAGACAGAATGTTAATTGGGGATGATGTGGAGAAGTCTTCAATGTCCAATGGTGAACTCCTTAAAGGAGCTGATCTGATTGATGACATTAAAGAGAAGTTAGAGCAAGAATGTCCAGGGGACTGTGTCGTGTGCTAATACTTTAGCATTTGCAGCTTCAGAATCTCTTTGGTATTAGATGGTTTGCCTCCTCAACCTAATTACTTAGGTGGTCATCGGGACAGATTGATTTCGCTTCCTTTGAATGCCGATAGTAACCTCCCGTCACCAGCTTGGTCGATATCAAATGTTACAACTATTCATGAAGAAAGGGTTTAACGAGGAAGATCTTGTGGTTCTTCTTGATGCACATTCTATTGGAGCTTCTCATTGTGCTGTGTTTAGCAATAGATTATACAACTATGATCCAAATTTAACCCAAGATGTAATTGATGAGCTTAAACAAAAATGTAAGGCCCCCAGGAACTGCAGAGGCAAGAGAGAACCCACCTGTGAGCTTTGATGAGACACCAACAGTACTTGATAATCTCTTTTTCAAGAACCTTTTAGAAAGGAAAAAAGGCATTACTTGCTTCAGATTAACTTTTGATTGCTGATAATAGAAGACCTCCATTTATGTAATAAATGGGAGTAGACCCCAAGTTGTTTCCCGGCAAATTTGCTGAGGCAATGTTGAGATTGGCTTCTTTAGGTGTGCTCACAGGGAATCAAGGAGAGGTTAGGACCACTTGTAGATCCACTAATAGTTGACATTAATTATTAAAAGGGTCAAGGTGAAAAAATAGTAATGAATTTTTATCAAAAAATACTTTTGTGTACTTTTTAGGGTACATAAATACCTATAAGCATTTAAAATGGGAGCAAAAATGTCATGACCGATAAATATAATATAATACTGCTAAATATGCATATGCAAAAATAGCGTGAAACCCATAACAAAAAGTAACAGTGTTATTAGGTTATATCATATGTAACAGTTTTGACATTTTTACATCCATTTTGAATATCCATGAGTATTTTTACACCTTGGTAGGAAAAGTAAATTGTGATGTGCACACTTTTAATGAAAGTTTAGGTTTTAAATATTGATGCATGTGATTGAATTCTATTTCTGATCATTTCTACTATCAACAATTTTATGTGGCTGCCTTACTAATGGACATTGAATGATGATTTGTAAAACAAATGCAATTGCTTATTTTATTTGGTTATCTGGATATTTGACCTAAGTCTATTCATAAATATTTATTAGTATACAATTTATTTCAATGTTATTGGCAAAATGAAAACTAATAAAACATGAGCTATAATCAAGAAAATCTGATCAGCTCTATACCTGAAGAGAAAAGGGGCACTTTGCAAAATGAAATATGAAGATATTGATTTAAAATTTAAAATTTAAAGGGAAATTTATCATCAGATTCCGGCAAGAAGAATTAATGAACAAAATATCCTAAAGATTGGCAAAATTACCATTAGGCCCCAACAATAGCTGGCCCAGTTGTTATTGACAGCTAGTGAGATTGTTAATGACAACTGCTGGGGAATTAATAACAAAAAGGTCTCAAGTGTTTGTTATGCAATTATCATTAAAAACCTCAGAAACTATATTAACAACAGTTGATGCTTCCATTAACAACCTCAGCAGCTAGAACCTGATAGTAATTTTGTCAATCTTTAGAACCTTTTGTTCATTAATTCTTCTTATTGGGATCTAATGGTAAATTTCTCAATTTTAAATATAAAGAATGCTACCTGTAAAATCCTTTTCTTAAAACGTCAAATAACAAAACTTCATTTTCAAAACCTTTGATTGGTCAATATTAAACCGTCACTGAGCGTTAGACCGCAGAGGTTCAACCCAAATGTAAACCATCGATAAATTAGTTGGTCAAAATAATTCAACCATCGACACATTAATCAGTCAAATAAGTCAGAGTATGCATAATGAACCCTAACGTGGCAATATATAATAATACAACATAATCCAAAAAGGAAGGAAGCACTACTTTTAATGAAAGTAGTTCAAGCTTCCAAAGTCTTCCCTGAAGGATCAGCACAGGAACTACCACCTGGAAAAATGTTAAAACAACAGGGTAAGACAAACGTCTCAGCAACCAGCAGTTCCATCTCATTGGGCATACGAGTAAGTGCCCATGAGGTGTCAAGTGAGATAGTCATATTAAATAGAAAAGCATAACAAAATGTCACTTAATCAAATCATACATATTTATCAATTTATAACATCATAATCTTATGCTTATCTCATCATAAATTTGTACAAAATCAATGCACAAGATTTATTTCTCTGATCTCCCTTATTCCTCCCCAGCCTTATTTCCTCTGACTGAACCCATGGGCTAGTACTATCCAACGTCACTGGTAGTTAACTCAACGAGCTCACCGATCAAGTGAAATGGACTGGCCAGGTCCACAGCGCACCGGACCGGACCATGGGTTCCCCCTCTACTATATTAGTGGGGTGTCATTGCCCTATCGAATACAAGTGGGCCAAAGGACTAACCAGTGTACACCTGGTAGCCCACCACCTTATTTCCTCTTTTTGTACAAGAAAATCACCCCCTTATTTCCTCTAAAATAATCTCCCATAAAAACAACATCCACCACTCCCTCTTAGATCATCCACTGATAATAATAATAAACCTATTCATTTATCATGATCAATTTCACAAGTTCTCAATGCAACATTTGAAATAAAACAATGCCATAAATATATATAAATAAATCACCTTTTATTTCATGATGAAAATATGTCCCACAAGACAATTTCATTAACAATATAATTTTATTATGCAACTCAAATATCAATGGCATTTTTTTTGTCATAATTCTAATTATTTAAAATCACTCACAGACATGTTACAAGCATGCATAAAGAGAGGAAAGTGGTTACCTCTCGTCAAGCAATAAAATACTACCACAGGCAAATCTTCGCTCAACACCAAGATCCTATACACGGTCTACAAGAATTAAATAGTACTACACATTAGTCTACAACTAATTTGGGGTAAAATTATTGTTCAACAGACTTGAAATTATTATTTCAACTATTTAATAATATTAATATTTATACTAAAATTCTAATTTAAAGTTTAGGATTTTAAAGATATAATATTTTTTTTAAATTACAAGCCCTTAATTTATTAAACCACCTACATCAATTAAAATT
>JANTPZ010115409.1:0-13572 GCA_025593235.1 Vachellia pachyceras
CTCCATCATCACCCACGAGTCCTCATCCCCTGCTGAACCTCCTTCTTGAGAATCATTATTGGATCCAAGTCCGAATCCACTTCCATAGGGTCGTCGTCGTCGTGTAGGGACCTCACACATACACTCACAGATACCAACCCCTCACTGCTCTCCCTCCTCTCGCCACCATCTTCCTCGCCCTCGCTGATGGTGATAGTAGTGTCTCCCTCCTCCGCCGGCATGGCATATTGGAAGATTGGGCAAGACCCGTGAAGTCCTAACCACTTCTCAATACTAGTGTCATCGGAGACGGATTTATGGCAAGACCTGTGAATCTGTTGAAAGGTAGGGGGCGGGGCGCCGGCATCTGGGTTCTTTACTTTTTTTACTTTATTTTAATTTTTTTAGGGATGAAACGATCCGTTTCGTCCCTCATTCATTGAAAAAAATTTAACCCGACTGATCCGCCCAACTCGGTGGTTCAGTCGGGTCAATCGGTTCACGTCAGTTTGATCCTATTTGAACTGACTCAGGGTCGATTACCAGACTAGTTTTTCGGCCGATTCATCTGTTTTCGATCCGAACCGATAGGTTCGGTTTCACACACCATGGCTAATAGACACTGGATGAAGTTTTTTGGAACCCTTTTGTAATTTAACTTCTTATAAAAGAAAAGTAAAAGCCAGGTTAAAATCTATGCGGGTATCTTTTTATTTTTGTCAATGGTATTTATTAAACCTACCAATATAATGATAATTAAGATCCATAATCAACAGGCATCTAAAATACTAAAAACCAGGTTGAAATTATTGATTAAGAAAGGCTCAAAGCATCCATGCAAAAAAAAAGGAAATTTAGTTTTATATCTCATGTTGTTAATGTGACATCTTGATAAATATTTTGATTTATGAGACTATTCCTTAAATAAGTTCTTTATTTGAAAACACCGTTGCCTTGGCACGAGAGTGAAGGGAACTAACATGCAACTACGACTCGTGCCTTTTTTTTTTCCCATGAAAATGCACAGACTTTTAATATTTACAAGGTAAAATGCAGTCACAATTTTTTTAAGGTCTACTTTCCCTTCAAATGGATAAGGGAAAAAATATTTAAGGAAAAGATAAACACAAATGTACAAGGAAGTCTCTGTGATCTCAGCAGCTCCATAGCTCCATGTAATTCTCCAAGACGACAATTTTCAACTGAATGTTATGGGCATGCCAAAGATGCTTCAGAGAGAAGTGGAAAAGTACATGTTTTTTAGGATATTCTGTTTTCTTCTCTTTCTCTGGATTGGACTTCACTCGCAGCATGCGTGACATAACATATGACAAGAGTTCTTCATGGTGGGAGAAGGTGCAGTCTAAATGAGCATATTCAAACTCGTTATATGAAACATCCACACCAGCTTCATCCATGGATAGATAGTGCCTTTTAACCATTGAAGGTCTTATCACTCTGTCTTTCTGTCCAGCAACCAGATCAACAGGAATATCAATAAGCTTATAGCATTCGCCCAAATCCAAAGGTTCCGGCAAACCATACGCCTCCGTATTAGCGGATGCGTTCCCGTGATCAAACATTCTAAATCTTCCTGTGTGCTTCATCTGTGCAAGATGGAGAGCAACACGGAAAGATACTCCAGGCATATCATTCATATCGTAGTGAGGTAATCCTAAAACCCCAACCCAGTTAGAGCTGTCTCCACCAACAAAATAACTCATCAAAGTTTGAACCAGTCCACCGACTGCAGGTAGGTTATGCAGATCTCGAGCTAACTTGTTTAAAAGCATGCGGAAGAATCTGGTTGGTATATAGAAAGCAGGTACAACATGAGATAAAATTGGAGCCACCAGGAACAATAGATGCTCCACCGCAGAAAAACTAGGTTGGAATCGTCATGAAATCCAGCAGGTGATAACAAAACCAGTCTTGAAAGTCTATGAGGCTTCTCTTCAATCTTGCGTGTAATAATATACATTATAGAAGCAGCTCCTCCTAAACTATGACAAATTGCACAAAGCTTGTAAGGTTGATTACCATTAGATTCTTCCTCAATATCAGGTTGACTAAGACCCAATTCAGCAGTTTTTACTTGATGAATTTTCTCTATCATCGCGGGAATATCCTCAGTTCCATGTTCATTGATGGAGTACCGCCAGTATCTAAAAATCCATCAATTAAGTTAGAATATTATCATGATGTCACAGCACCGACCAAAAATGGATTTAAAAATATACATCATATAAAACCATATGATTACATTAGACACCAAAATAGCAAATAATTCAACAGTAATCTTTTTGAGCTTCAACTTACTGATGGGAGGAGATGTTCTTGTTAACATGTTCCCGAGAAACCAAACCACGAAAGTTCCCCAGAAATACATCATACCCTGTGAATAAAACAAATATCAATGCGTATTCATAATCCTGAAGACACTATGCTCAAAAATATAACAGACCTTGATCAAATGCAGCAAAAGCCGGAGAGCCAACATTAGATACCCAACTGTACCAAAAAATTTAACTGATCAGAACACCATAAGCATCAAAACCACTGGGAATAAAATAAATTAAAAAATGGATTTAAAATTCAAGTTTACAACTTAAGGAGTTCACCGACCAATTAGATTTTCAACTCTCAATGGAAGTAAGAAATTTATCACAGTAAGAAAAGTAAGCACAACATAATTTAAATAACAAACTGCTTGGCAATTCACAAACAGGAACTTGCAACTCTTTAGCTAGCGGATGCATTCTAAAACAACTATACAACAGAAAGACACTTCTAAGATGGCGCAGTCCCTCCTAATCAATCTCAAACACCCACTCCCTATTTGTCCTTAAATCCAAATGATTCAAAGAAGACAAATTATCCTTATCATTCAGTTTCCACTTTCCACAATAGCATGAAAGCTTCTACTTATCAACTGTATAAATCAAATGAAGAAGTAGCCCCCATAGTCTCAATTAATGATCCCACAATCTCACTTGAAAAGATTTATGGTCACTTTTACCATTCTGACCTAAATGATCACATTCAAGCAAAATATACCAGTTCTCCAAAAGAAGGAATTTAAATTTTTCCATATAACTCCTTTCACTACTCATGCATCTGAGCTTAATCATGCAATCAAATAAGAAGTAAGAAAGAAAGAGATAACAGGATAACTCACCCCATTGATGAATCCAAAATCCCATGCTGAAGATAAACAGCTTTCCGTGCATCTCGTCTGTGGCATCAGATTGCAGTCATTAGATATTAAACACTGCAATAAGTTATAGCAAAGCCTCCTCAATCTAAAATGCTAATGACGTCAACATTGATCTCTATTCCTAACACACAAAACAGTACAGAGATTTAAAGAGAGCCCATCAGTAGCATGCAAGATATCTTCTATTCTGTTGTGGTTAACCATAGATAATCAAACGACATTAATCAAATATACCTTTGAAAGTTAAATAAGTTTTATAATGAAGAGGATCAGTAATTAAATTCAAGGTAGTCAAAGACAATAGGCACACTCAAAGCGCCAGACTTTTAAAACATCCCAAGGACAAGAGGTGCTAAAAATATGCTTGCCCAAACCAAATGAGTTGCAACAATAAAAAGATAGGTATAGTAAAACAATTCATAAATGCAAAATGAAACAAATATTAACGTATATATTATATAATATTTTAAATAAAAACTTTCACGTAATAATTTAAAACCAAAACTTTCTATGTTTTATTATAAAACTTTCTTCTCTTGTATTTATATTTTATGTACAAATTTTTTATCCTATTTTTATAATGATTGACAACCTACTTTGTGGAGGTTATTTCCATAGAAGGATCTATTTTACCTGGGTATTCTTTTCAAAAGAAGAACATATCCATCAGAAGTGATAACACGAATGGCTTCGTATGGGTAACTGTCATGTGTAAAAGAAGAGAAGATAAAGAAAACATGCTAATTTTTTCAAAATTAAATAAAATAAAAGTAAATGAAGCCGTCTATTAGTTCTTTTACCCAAGCTCTGTTATGACATCCTGACATGTCCTAGCATCTGTATTCAGAGGATGATGAAAGCTAGTATTCCTCACTGTGGGTTTTGGGTCATTCTCCACATCTGTAGATGTCGAAACAAAGGCATCCGCAAGGATATCATGATCATCGTTAGCACCACTTTCATGAGATGAAAAAAACCTCAATATTGTCCTAAAACCTTCTGATGGGGAAAGAAGAAGATGAACTGCCTTATGTACAACATCGAATACACCTTCTATAAAAATTTCTATGGCTAAATGAAGATCCTGGATGACCAAAATATTTAATAATTAACAAAAGATTACATGGTTTTGAAATCAAACTTAAAAAACTAAAATTCAATTTTCTTAAAAAACATAATCCAAGTTATTATATAGCAAGACTGAGCAACCTCTATGACTCCACGTCTCCGATCAGTAGTACGATGAATAATGTAGTCCTTGAGGCTTTGCATGCTCTTATTTGAATATGAACGGGAAGGGCGTTGGTTTCCAGAGATGAAGGCTTTTGACACTATAGAAAAAAAGAACCGGAAAAGACGAAATGGAATCTGTAGAAAAATCTTGACGGAAAAGCAAACCCAAAATATGACACAGTGTATCCAAAATAGAAAAATCCACCGCAAAACCTTGAGAGGAAAGAAAACCCAAAATAGGATATACTGTATCCAAGTCATACGCTGCTTGTTGTGCATGGCAAAATAGACACCAGCAACTTTGGAGCTTTGGGATGGTAAAGTTGCATAATTTTCATACTTATCACCATCTCCTTCTCCAGATGAGTGTTCCAAGTTTGAATGATAAGAATCGACAGAAAGGTCAAGAATGAACTGGTTAAAAGAGGACACGCCACTAAAAAAAAAAATAGAAAACAAGAAGAGGAAAACAATGTCAATAATAGATTACAAGATTGCAGGCATCATATGCACACATTAAAAACCATAACAAATTGCTTAATCTGAAAGTTCTCGAATGATTAAAAATGATTCAGAAAAATTGCAAAAATATAGTGCTTATTAACAAAATTAAGCAATCAAATAATGATAATTGATAATAGTTATGAAAATAAAAGGACAGATCGAAAGAGAAAAATACAGGCTTTTGTTAATCAATCATAGTATAAATTCAGATTATGAAAGGGGGCTGTAATTCTTCTAAGCCGCTAAATTGAATAGGTATTAGAACCATATTGAAAGTGCAATGAAAAGAACACGTGCATCAGAAGTCAAGTGAGTGAGGCAAGACAAAATTGAACTTTGCCTCATGTCAGTCCAACTATAGTTGTTAAAGGCACTAGATGCAATTCGACATTGAGGTCTACAAGAAATATGTTGTATATATCACATATGGGCATCATATAAAATTAAATTTTTAAGAGTATTTAAAATTTTCCCTAGAAAGTAGGCCAGGGCACTTATGGAATATTACTTCATTAGCGCAAGAGACAGATAACTCAAAGCAACTAATACTAATTCATTTCCTGATTTACTAATTCGGTAAATCCTACTTCCCTAGTCATTGTAATCTCACAGGGTAATTATAAATGTAACTCACTTTTCCATCCAACGAGGAAATCGGGGTCCACGAAAAGTCGGCCTGAGCTCCCAACCATGAATACCTTCAAGGATGGTGGCCTTTCCAGGTAATAATGCCAACAAAAGTGCTGATACTCCATTGATCAGTCTCACAATATTGTTCAAGGATTCATAGGTAAATGTTTTCACTGTCCTGCATTAAAAATGAGAACAAGTTCATATACCCATCCTCTGTACACAGTATACAAAACACTCAAAGAATATGTGGCTTTAAACATTAATGCAAGACTGGTGCAACTTCCAACAAACTCAATTACATAGAACTTCCAAATTCTTTCAGCCTAAGCACATTTTTAGATGGATCACTACCTCGAAGATATAAAACAAATCTTTGCAACTACAATCACCGACTACAAAATATGTTTTTACAATCATCAAAATTAATTAAATAGAGGAAGATGCCCAGCTACATACAACTACTGAGGAAACAAACTATCTATAGTAGGTGACTCAGCCAAGATGACTCCTTCTACATCTGTATGGGGTAATACCACTTGTAATCATCATAATTTAATATTTCATTGCCATTATTGATAACTGAAGTAACTCAGCTGATACACAGCTATGCTATTGTCATTCCAAAATCAGGATTGTCATTGCATGAATGCTTGATCGTAAAACAACATGCAATTCAGATTTCTTCTAGTCCCCAAGTGAAACTCAATGATCCCAAGCCCAAAAAAAAAAAAACTAGCCCCTAAGAATTATTTGCCTTCGAAACTACAGAGGCAACACCCATAAAAGGATGTGTCGCTAGAAGGGCGACCATTGCCAACTTTTCTCATCAGGGTAACTTTCATGGTTCTTACTGCTAAGCTATAGCAAGCCAGTACCTACCCATGAATTCTAATTTAATATCTGAATGAAAAAAAAATCCATCAATATCTCTACTGCAACGAATCAAGATAACTCTAAAGCAACAAAAACACGCTTACTTATGCCCCTGCTGCATATTGCATCATTTTATCTTTTTAACAATTGGCATTGAGTTATATTGATGTTGGCATTGTGTCCCCCAAACACCAAAAAGAAAAACAAAAATCGGTTTAATAAAGCAGGTAGAACTCCTTTGGACAAACAACCGATCCCCATTGAATAGTCAAAAGGATACTAAGCGACCGATTACCCAGAACTTAACGTAGTTGCATAAATTGAAATCAAATAGAAGATTACAGCAATATATACTTATCACGTGCAGCCACGCAGAACCCATTAAAAAGAGAAAATCACGCAGGGAAACCCATATATTAAAGAAACACAGAATCTTAGCATTTAATAGCCCCTTCAACACTACCCATTCCAATAAAATCAATCAACCGCATAGATATTCAACTACCATGATAAATATTTACAACCGTATAGAAAACGACATGGCCTTACTCCTTAGTTACGTCGAGGACGTTGTCAACCAATCGTTGCATCCTATCATGTACTCAGGAACTTCGGTTATTTAGGCTTTAAACCTCTCCAAGAAGCACTTTTCGAGAACGAATTGAGAATCGAGAAGGATATGACCAGAAATGTGAAGAAAAAATTTGAAACGTAATGGCGGAATTTTAAAATCAGGTATGGTAATCTGTGGAGGGAGAAGAAAACGTTTCTTGTCTGACGAAGACGGTTAAGGTTTGAAATTCACACGCAGTATGTGATTGGGCAGCAAATATTCTTTGGTCACCTGACAGGTTATTGCGGAGGCAGGTGTGAACGTTCTACCTGAAATAGAAGACGCATCTGCAATCTGGACCGTTCAGATAATGGATAATGAAGAAGATGAACGGTTGAGATTAGAAAAAAGATAACGACAAAGCTGGACTTTTTTACTCAAAAAAACTACACATATATTTCAAAATATTAGTATCATTTCATTTTATTAATATTTTAACATTAATATATTAGTATTAGGACGCTTTATATATTTTAAAATAAAATAGCTATAATTCAATATCTTTAAAAAATCATCTTCATATTATTATTTATATTATTTATTATTTGTATTTAATCACTCAAGAGTAATTTACCATAATCTGTTAGAAACTCTCGAAGTGGGGATGATGTAGGTTAATCTTCCCCCATTTCCCCACACACACGGTGTGTTTCTTTGGGAATCACTTCATCCCTCGGACACACAAATCAAAATAAAAAACATCTTAAAATTTGTAAAATATCTCAAAATCAACAAATTTATTTTTTTCAACGGAATTTCAAAACATACGCTATAACTTGTACCTTTTATATAGAATAGTAAAATGACAAACTTGTGATTCTAACCAAACAGGTCACACAATTCATATTTCCAACACCCAAATCAACAACAATAATAAATAGTCAGGTTTAGAATCACGTTTGTAAAAGTTAAACGTAGATTCAACCGAGTTTTTTTAGAATGGGATAATCTCTTTCGTATATTTACATAATAAATTATAAAAATACTTTCCCACTGTGTTTTTAAATGGATCAAATGACTTTTTGACACTGCCAAACCCAAAAGAAGTTTTAGAAGAATTAACAATACCTGCTTTTATAGGAATATTGACTGGCCACCGTGAAGGTGAAGTTTGCATATGGACTCTAACCCTGGAGGCAAACTCAAAGTATGAGAGCCATGGGCAACTATAGAGCTAGAGATTTCCCATGTTCGTTGCCTCTGTTTAAATCAACTTTCCTAGAAAAAAATTAAGGGTCAACATAATTTTTTCTTTCAAATTTACCATCATTTAGGTTTTAGTCCTAAGTTTTAAATAATGAGTTTTGATCCCTTGACAAGTAAAATGGTATGCATTTTTATTAAATTATAAGAACTAATGTAACCAAAATAAGGATAAACTCAAAGAACCATAAAATTGAATTAATCCAAAAATTTAGTTAAATTTTACCTGTATAAATATCTATCTATAAACATTTAAAAGTAAAGATTAAAGCAAACCCACTGCTTGCCATGTGGCACTTCATCCACTTTCCCTTCAATTGTGTCCCATTAGCATATCTTGCCCTTTGTAATATATATATATATATATATGAATATATCTTCATTAACATATATATTAATATAATATCTATAATATTATTTTTGGAATAAATTAAAATATTAATAAAATTAATATAATGTTATTAATTTAATATATCAATTTTTATTTATTTAATACAAGAGTCATCATACAAATATTTGTTAATATATGAAATTAAAAAAATTATGTAAGATGATGAAAAAGTGTGCTGATTACATATCATTATGATTCATATTATATTTTAAGATTGTATTAAAAAATTATATAACATGATGTAAATATATTGTTTAGATCAAAAGTGGGATTATATTAATATTTTTAAAGGGTTATTTTGGTGGAGGTCTGAGAAAGTATAAAGAATCACATATTATTTAATATATCAAACAAGTCACATTATATGTTAGTTAACATTTAATAAATTGTATTTTTATTAAAGTGACTTAAAAAATCTCTTTAAAACCAAAGGACGTCGATATCTTCCAAACGTAATGATTGCAAAGTGATTTCCTACTAAGTTAGGTTGAAACTTTTTATGCAGATTCCAAACACATTGACCCTTTGGTTTTGGATGATCTTGTTTAGCAATTTGAGTCCTCAATCTAACCCAAATTTTTTATGGAATATGATTGATGTTTCCTTAATCCAATCTAAATGATCTTTATCAAGTATACAGTTAAAAGATAATTTTGTTGGGTGATTCGAAACACTTAAACCTTAAATATGAAAATTGGATCTTTTCATCATCACCAAATTTGTCTTTTTCAATTTCAAACATGAGAGTGAAAGAAATTATGATAAGACAATACATATATATGAACATCATATTAAATTCATAGAACAATTGTTTTTAATCATAAAACATATGAAAATAAAAACTGATTAGCTCATTTAATTCATTTTCATCAATAACGTAATTAATATTATGAGATGTTAAACATTAAATCTAAACAAAAAATTACATTCTTGGTTAATAAGAAATTGCTAATGAAATTTTGTTTTTTAGCATTTTGCCTTTAGCTACGATGAAAAAAGTCACCATGAAAGTCTTACTTTCAACGGCAATAAGAAAAATAATGCTGAAAGTATAGTCTTCAGTGATGAAGGAAAAAGAAAAACAATTTTGAACTTTAAAGTCACAATTTCCAGAAAAACTTTGACCTAATTGATTTTGCTGATCATGCCTCTTTTTTGGAAGAATTACGTGATCCCCTAATCAGAAATTGAAATATATCTTGAGAAATTTATTGGGAGATCCCAAATAAAAAACTTATTTAATGAATTGTCTCATTTCTCAAAATATTTATCAAAAGGTCGCATTGAAAACATGAGAGGTTGTCAATACAGCGCATGATGTTGTCAATGTATAGAACCTCATGTTGTCAATGGAACCTTTTGATAAATATTTTAAGAAATATGACCATTCATTAAATATGTTCCTTATTTGGGATCTCTCAATAAATTTCCCGTATATCTTTAACTAAATAAATTGGAAAATATATCAATCATGCTTCATAATTCATATATAATTGGATCTCATTGTGAAAAGGAACAAAAGTATACCAATAAGTTTTTAAACCTTCTCTAATGGAAAATTTCCAGAATTGATTTGATTGAGATTTATCACAAATATCTTCAGAATCACTTCACGTTGACCACTTATTTAATTCAGCGTTATCTATTTAACTCATTTAATTAAATACATAAACATCTAAATAAGATTTCGGACATCACTATTAATTTTCTGCAATACTGCCCATACATATTTGCCCATATTTAAAAATGAAGAATCATATAGCCAAGAAACAACATCAAACATTAATTAGCTAGTAACCAGTGGACCCGATTCTTGTCTTCGTTCTTGAGTCACAGCTAGCATGGGTTTTAAAGCAACGTTACATAATCCATATATTCCATATCCAATTCATTATCTAAATCCAAACCCTTCTCTTCAAAGCCTTCTTCTGCTTTGATTAGATCTTTTCTTATCGTTTCAAAGCTTTGCTCCATGTTAGCCAGATTTTCCTTCGTCGTGTTCATTTCTATTTCCAAGTCTTGCTTCAACATTTTCACCTTCATTGCCTTTTCCAAGTATCCTTTCATATTTATAGCACATTATATTTAACATGAGGTTCCAACCAATTTAAGTCAAATCTACTCATTTCAAGCTCCTCCCACAATTGTTGAAGCTCTTCACGTCTTCTCGTTCATATCTTCCCACTTCTTGTTCTTTAGAAATTGAAAAACTCGACCCAATGCAGTAAATGCCCACTCTGTAAACTTGATACTTCTCTTCTCCTTATATTCCATTGTTGAAGGATGCCACAAACAAGCCTCCTCTAGCATTGGAACCAATGGTTTCTGTATCTGTCCCAAGTCCTTCAATAATTCAATGGCTTCGTCATCATCCTTTACCAATGCTTTCTCTATTAGTCACACGACTTGAATGCTTCCAGATCTGATCGATGATGACATAAGAAAATTCAACTTTAAATACTACATTTGCACAGAACTTGTGCTTTGCATCTGCATTCAATTCCCCAAAAGCAAAGGAACATCAGCGGAAGACTACTATATTCCTGGCCTTTATTTCTTTATTTACTCATTAGGTTGATGGAAAAAAATCAGTTTTTGAGAAAGATATAAAAATGAAACAGCCAAAAAGAATGCAAATAAAGAATGCAGCAGCATGGAATGATACCTCGTTTTTCAGATTTCCTAGTGAGATCCTGATTGACCAACGTGAACGTGTGGGCTGCATATGTACTCCAACCTCGAGGCAAACTCGAAACATCGGCTACTTCCATAAATATAGGCAAATCATACTTCCCATCTTGCCTTTCTCTGTATAAAAGAATTTTTCTACACCTTTCTCCCACCCAAAAACAAACACATACAAGAGATAGAGATTACATTAATATGTTACTTAATATTATCTGAATGGATAAATATTGGGTATGTCATCGAACAAAATAAACCTACATATATGATGAATGAAAAATGAAGAAAGAAATGAGCAATTGTATTCATAGAATAAGAGATTATGATAGATTTTCACTCATACCAGGCACAACAGACGATAGTGAAAACCTCAGAACGGTGGGCGTGATTGGTTTCAAGTGCACTGATGTTGTTGATAGTCCATGCCATTGGAACAGCCAGAGGGTGTTCCAAAGAAACAAAAGTCTCACATTATTTGGAAATATGATAATACTAGTCCATAAACACTAAGATGTTTATTGGGCTAATGAATGGGTCTAGAGAAGTGGTGTGCTAGCTTGTGCCTATGATAATGGGATACTAGGAAGGTAAAGCAGTTGAAATGTGGTGATTGATCGTAGTAGGCATTTTGAAGGCTTTTACCGAAAATAATTTTGAGACCAAGAAATAAAAATATTTTATAAAGTTGTGTTTGTTTTTATCTTGTTTGAACAAGCTTACAAGATAAGCTCTATAGTTAGGTCACCAAAATTTGTATTCCCCTTTGTCCGGAATATGAACGTTTTGTTTTGGCTAGACTCTTAGCCGTTAAAAGAGGTTGGCCATGTGCCTTACCGGATTTTGCAAGATGCACCTTTTTGGGGTCATTGTGTCCCTTCACTATGCCTTGCCTTCGTCTATATAAAGGCTGATGATTGGAATGTTCAAACAACTACTCTCACACATTCTCTCCTCTCTCATTCTAGGAGATTCAAGTTATCTTCCTCTATTATGTCACCTTGCTTTTGTAAGAGGGATCCTTTTGATCCTGATGAGCATTGGTTTGTTCCTTGCTGGTAATAGTGGAATAACTTTTAAAGATAATATTTTTAGACATAACTCAGATTATTTCGTTAGTTCGTTCATGCAAATTATACAACTCATGTTACTTTCTTGTATGTTATAGGGAAAATCGCATGAGTTCCATAGAAGAAAATATATAATGAAAAGGTCTTTGAAATTTGGGACTACATTGAAATTATTGTGTTCATGTACAAATACCGTTGTACCTTAATGAGAAAATCTACTTCCCTTGTTCAAACACCCCATTTTGAAAGCATTGAAGATGACTGAGGAGAGAAGCCTGAGGAGCAGTCGACCCATCACCTTGAGTATTCTATCATCATCGCTGAGAGCTTAAGGAGACGTCGTCGCTGAGAGCCTAAAAAGACGACGTTGCAAAGAGATTGGGGAGTCATTGTCCCTGAGAAACTGAGACACCACCATAATTATTGAGAGTCTAAGATACCACGGTCATCATTGAGAGCCTATCTCCTCCTTTTATCTAGGAGAAGAAATATTTGTTAGCATTTGGGTTCTTCAAGTCAAACCAGAAGCTTCCATTGGCGACAAAGAAGAAAGAAAGGGAATAGAAAGAGAGAAAGGGGAAAACAAGCGAAAAGGAAGAGAGAAGGGAAAAGCAAGGGAGAATGAAGAGGCAAGCACACAAGATGATGAGTTGACATGACTTGTGTATATATTAGTCAATTTTAATAGCAAAAAATAATTTGTTAAACACTGGGACCAAATTGTATCATTTTAAGGTTTTCGAATTAAAACAGCCTTCCAACAATTTCCACATGCCTAGTGCTCATATGTGAAAACATCTAATTTGTTTTTACCCCTTTACCCTTGTGAATAAGCGGTTGTTATTTAAATCAGAGCCCGTTCTACAAAGGGACACCATACAACGATTTGTTTTTTTCGGCAAACGATACAAATGATTTAAAATATTACCTCTTGTTATAAAAGTGAGAGCTTTCAAGATAAGAGAAGAGAAGAAGAGAAGAGAGGAGAGCAATGCACTTCAGTTTTTCTCTATTCAATTCATCAAGTACAAGGCCCTATTTATAGGCTCTGAGAATGACCTCCAAGGGTCATAACAATTAATAGTGCAATTAATATAGATATTAATTATGACTTAACTCTTTAGTTTCTCAGTAACAATTTATGTACAACATTTATGATGAGGAAGGTGAAGAG
>JANTPZ010115410.1:0-21549 GCA_025593235.1 Vachellia pachyceras
TTGATTAACATCTATGCTCCAACTTGAGGGGGAGTGTAAATATATTGTAATTAATATATAATCAGATATTATTCTTAGGGGATCGATTATGATTATTAGGAGATTATAGTCATTAATAGTATTTATTAGTCATTAAGAGTATTCAAGTCTGATGCTTTCACATTGTATATAAATTCCCTCATCTACCTATGAAATATACAAGCTATTCAGTGTATCTCTTTACAGTTAGATAATACTAGAGCCGGTAAAATGGGCTCAGCCCGCGGGTTGAGCCCGCTAACCCGCGGGCTGAGGCGGGTTCGGGCTGCCTAAATGGCGGCCTGTCAAAGTTAAGGTGGGCAACCCGTGGGCCAGCCCATTTTTTTTGCTTTTTTATTTTTTTAAAAATAAATCTTTTACATTTATTTGTAGGAAGAAGATAGGTTTCAGTAGTTTCAAATATTGTTTTAAACTTTATTATTTCATCTTAAATACATACTTACTTTGGAGATTGTTGATTATGTATTATGTTTTTGTATTTTAAAACATCGTTGATTATATTTTTCAAAGATGTATTGTATTTTTCTTCCAAAAAATCAAAAGGGCTTGATAAATTTTATGTAAAAAAGTTTTATTATTTTTTAAAAAAATCAGAAAAATAAAAAAAATAAAATAAAAAAGAAAAGAAAAAAGTCCGCCAACACGCCACGGCGGGCTCGGGCTGCCAAAAGAGATGTCGGGCTGCACAGCCTCTGGGACGGGCTGGCCCGCCGGCCCGTTTCCCAACTCTAGATAATACACTAATACTAACGATTGGCTAGAGAAACAAAAAATTAGGAAACCATGCCTAGGTGTCACAAGGAGCCGTAAAGTCATACAAATATAAGAACAAGAAAGGAAAATTGTCCAGATTTATTAGAACAATTCATTCACTAAGATGGGGAGCCGGTACTTCCTAAAGTCAAACAAAAACCTTTACAGCCAAAGCCAGCAATTAAGCACTTATGCCATAGATGATGATGCTAAAATCTATTCTATAATATATCTAATGCATGCAATGTACATTCAGCAATGGCTGCCTATTACATTATTCAATAATAAGAAAGGTGATTTGGTCATAGATGTGGCTTTGTAAGAGAGAGAGAAATGAAACTCAGGATTAATTGTTAACAAAAGGATCTAAATTGCCATCATGATTAGATCCTACAAAGATTACCTGTCTTCTAATTGATCCAGACAAGCTAAAACTTCCAGATGATTCATTATTTGTAGTCAGAGTCAGCATCACTGTACTGGTTAAACGATAATTGCTTGTTCCTTCTTCCTCAGGTCCAACCTATATAAATAATGAATAAGGAAAAAAGAAAAAAAAATATGAGTTTGGCGTATCTAAAGACCATAAAGCATCCTGGGTAGGTCATCAGATGTAAGTTTGTATTGAGGGGCTTGAGCAGTTAGCAAAAGGTCATGGAAATCAAACCCTCGCACCAATATCTTGATAAATAAGCAAAAAAATTCAAAACCAAGCAGAGATGTAATCTCAAAGATGAAAGCGGTGCAATAACATCAAGCTTAGTCACCCATACAAAGAGAGTTTACCTCTATAACATGAATAGCATCCCATGCTCCTTCCTCTAAATAGCCCCGTCGACCTTGTCCGGTCTTTGAGCCATCTTTAATTACAATAATAATGAAATATCAGACAACAACGAGAAGCATCCAACTAACAAACTCAAATAGAGAAGGCTCACCTTTCTTCATTAAAAAGCAGGCTGCAAAGCCTTCATTGTCATCTTCCCACATGTAAACTGATGAAGTGCCACCTTCATAATATCTATGACATTATCCATTAATGGTGCATATTCTTTTTAACTATAATTAATACATAAATGGTTATACACTCATGCATACCCCAGGGGAAACACAATATGATCAACCCAAACCCACCATCAAGTGGAATTCAACATAAAGCAGGGATTATGTTATAAACTCATCTATAACTGGACAGATTAATAAGTTTCTTCAAATACATGCATCTAATAATAAAGGACAGGAACTCAGAAGATGTGGTAAGTAAAGGACCTCACTGTTCACAATATATAGAAAATATCTCATTTGCTTCAATTTCAAGGTTCCTCAACTCTAAAGAAGGGAGGGACCCATCTTCCAGTGGTGGATAGTATTTATTCGACCAAGGTGATCTACACAGAGATACAGTACAACAGCAAAGTTAACATCATCCTCACTAAATAAAAGGAAATAAAAGAACAGGAAACATTCATGAAGGAGTAAATTAGACATATGTTCTACAAGAACTATGTAGCATTAAAATTTAGAGCTAACAAACTAAGTCCAGGTCTCCATTTCATGATCAAGTATTCTTGCAAATAATGTCTCCAAATTCTCCAAGGAAATAACAGCAATTAATTGTTGACGAAAAAAACTAGTCTGAATTCCAAAATCAAAACAGAGAACTGAAAAAGAAAATATTTGTAGCATCAAAGCTTAAGAAAAGAGATTTCACTGCTAAACTCTTGGAATTGACAGACTTGAAAGAAACATTTAGTTACAAGCATGCAGCATTTGAAAGTTCAAGCAACAAACTTAGCCAACAATTTCAAGGAAATTTCAGTAAAAAAAGAAATCTGGTACAAGATATTAGAAAATTGAGAAAAAAAAGCACCCAAGAACTGATGGATTAAAATTATTTACATGGAAGATTTGGCATACAATAGTACTGTAAAAGATATGTAAATTTGAGTTTATTGTAAGGGGGCCAAGACCAAGTATTTGCTTGTAGGTTCATAGAGATAATGGTCTATATCGCTCAACTTTAGAATGCCAAATAGGAAAACACTATAAGGCTAAAGACATACTAAACTCTAGGTTTTAAACTTATAATATCAAATCACCTTTCCATTCCAGCAGCACCTAAAGTACAAGATTCATCATATTCCTAGATCAGTTTCAAGAGAAAATCTTAACATCTTATTCACTATATAGTGCTCAATGCAGGAAATCACTGCTTGCTAAGTAATGAAGTAAATCAAATTCAAATATATCAAAATATGCATTTACTGCTCTTGTATCTCTTCATCACATTTAACAATCAATCTGAACATTACTTCCATCTCAAAACTTTGGGGCAGGCCTCAGTTTCACTCTTAAAATATTTTATCTAAATTTCATTCTTAAATGTATGAGGTACTGACAGTACTGTACACTGGTAGAATACTAGTTATGCAAATATTGAAATCGTTTGATTTCAAGTAAGAACCATGCCTAGTGATTCCTACCAAAATGACACAAGACAGTATCAAAAATATAGAACGACTATAATTATTAGTGAAGAAACTTCTATTAAAAATAAAATTACATGGTCACTAAAGACAAAATAGACACTAAATCAAAAGTTTGAAGGTATAGTTGAAACCAAAAGGGAAAGAGGAAAAGGAAACTTTAGGGACAAAATCAAAACTCAGCTCAAAGTACAGGGGAAGAACATGATTTGATCAACTCTTCAATTTTTATAAATCAATTGAGTCTAAAGCCGTTCTTCTCTTTCATTCAAGGACATGAATTAGCAGGAAGATGATAAGTTTACACACAACACACATGGGTTGAGAACAGATGTTACCATTTAAAACTTAGTTCATCATCGCTGCATAACTTATTGTAGCATGCCATTTTCATCAGTTTATCCATTTGCATAATAAATTTAATATGAATAAAAATGTTAAATTTGTTTGTTAAAAAAAGTTAAAATTATCATTTTTCAAGGAAAATAGTTACAGTTAGCACTGTATTTAAATTATCTGATAAATTTATGTTAATCTGATGTTAATGGGGTAGGAACCATACCAATTCTGCATTATAGGACGAATTTTGGGCTTAATAATTCTCTACAAATTGGAAATTATTCAAGTATACGTTCATCACCATCTTGGCCAAATAAAGAAAGGCATTAACACAGACTTATGAGATCTCAGAAGTCCAAACCATATCATTTATTATTTACATAATGAGGAGTTTTAGTTGCAGAGAAGCTTACAGAATAATTTTATTATGCTTTTGTGTTGATTTAATAGTCTAAAAAATTTACATGGTAATGCTTTCACTCTTCTTAAAGATCGCTTCTTTTATGATCAGAACATGGACATGAAAACAATATTCACAAAAAGTAAAGAGAAGCGACTCTGCAAAGATACATAGAGATTTAATATAAATATTTATCCCCTCAGAAAGCAGATGTCAACCTTTTAAATGGGTGACTGAATTATAGTATTCCCCACAGACAGAATTGAGAAAGAGAAAAGATATGGCATAAGCCAAAACAAATTAAGAAATATTTTGAAAGAGTGATGACTGTTATTGCTAGCATAAGTGAAAAGTTTACGGAAAAGTTCATGGCAAAGATCAGCAGACCAGCATCAGCCCATGGCTGGAAGGAAAACAAAACATAGTGACAAGTTCTAATTCAGAATCCACTGAAGTTACCTCACACAAGTCAGCATCCCTGGCTCATATGTAAATAGACATGGCTCAATTTTTTTCCAGTTTAAATCATGTTATAACCATGCAGCTTTAACGCTAGAGCCAATGATTTCTTGTTTAATCATATTTTTACTTCAAAAATCTAAACTGCATTAACTTATGAACGATGATTTAAGTGCTATAAGCTATTCAATGGTAACTTCCTTCGCAAAATCAATTGATCAGAGGTACTAAAGATAATGCATTATTTTACTTCTAGGCATTCAGACCTACTAATGATTCAAATTGAAAGAGATAAACACTTAAAATTTATACGAGAACTAAAATCCAAAGATCCAAAAGAAGTTAGAAAATATGATATAGAACATTAAACAGAAATTATTTAAACAGTATTATTACCTCAATAACCATGAGGATTGTAAAAACTAAAAAAAACTATATTTACCTGTAAGAATCAGCATCTCGGTTATATTCACACAAAATGAAATCTTTCCCACAGTCCTCGTCAAACAGAACCTGTAGTCGTCCAAAATTCTATTCAGTCCAAAAATAGTTCTCCAATTTTTTTTGTTTTAAAAAAAAAAGTCAGGCGTCATTGCATCAGTCATAATATTAGGATCAACCCCATGACAACCGTATTTTGTACCAAGCACTCTGGAATAATAATCACCCCCATTTACCGAAGCAAAAGGAACAGAATTCGCTAAACCCTTAAACCTAAAGAAGGAAGAAAAAAAATACACCTAAAAAAAAGCACTGAAAACAGCCAGAAATATTTCACATTAAGGCGGACGAAAGAATGAGAGGGCAATGCATCTAGTTGTGAGGATGAAGGAAGAGACCTGAAGTGGCTGATCAACTTGAGATAGGAGATCGGAGGAGTGATGAGGGAGAAGGCTAAGAAGCGCAGAGAGAGCAGTATCGGTGTGCTTTGGGGGAATTCTCCGCATCAATCCCATTGCCGCCTCCATTATAGCTTTCGTATTCACCCCTTCGCCGTGTAAGAGAGAGAGAGAGAGATGAGTTGAGAGAGAAGAGAAAGAGGCGGGTTATTTGATCGGAGCTTCCCTCGCGGGAACCGAAGCCAACTAAATCCTGTACTCTTCCGTTATCCTTCTTCCTCTTTTCTTTCCTTGCGGTGAAATGTGAATCTCCGGCTTGATTTGCTCTTGCATTTTATTGAAAATATATTAATGTTTTAAATAAAAACACGAATCAATTAACTTTTTTCAAACCTGGAAAGCAAATTTACAAATATATAATCTATATAAATATTTCAGAAAGTATATAGTAATTAAGTAATTTATTTAATTTTTTTATGGTTGAAAAGAACATATGTAGCATCATGTAATGCATCATAAATTTTTATACTTTCACCTTTTAATATAAGAGTTAATTATAAGATAAATTTAATCATAAATATAAAATTTTAATTCATTTTGCCTACCATATTTATCTTTACCGACAAAATATTGTATTATTTTTATTTTAGGAAACTAACTTCATTTGTTCAAATAATCTAATTTATTCCATTTTCAATTTACCTAAATTGATTATGTAACTTTTATATCAATGATAATGCATAATAATAATAAGGATTAAGGGCAGGAGGAAGTGAGTTGCTCGGCAAAAAAAAGGAGGAGGAAGTGAGTTGAAAATTTTTAATTGACTTCTTAAATAGGAAATTAACGTCAGATTCCCTTTGAAAAATCTGAGATTTCACTGCACCGGGTTGAGAGGGGGGAATGAAATTAATTAGCGATTTAATTTCTTTGTGAAAAGACATTATTATTACCGTAAATCACCCTACTTTATTATGAAATAGCGACTTCTAGTTGTTCAATCACACACATAAAAGACTTGCAAATTTCCAATCCTAACCTATGAATAATGTAAATTTTACAATTTATTTTTGTTGTAAATCATCCAATTTTTATTGTGAATCTGTGAATCATTCTTGCTAAACCTGTAATTTCTTACTTATTTCTTTCAGGTTCATTTCTATTTTTCCTTCAAAAATTTATTTCATTTCACTTCAAAAAGGGTGAAGCGAAATTTCTTGTTGAAGCAATATTATCTGAAATTACTTTAAAAAGTACGTTACGTAAGTTAAAATAAAATGTGGGGAGAGATCTATCACCCACAAGCAGAAATGTAATTTTATATGAAGTTTCTTCCTTACATCCAATCAAAAATAAGAAAAGCAAGTAATGACAGAGGCAATAACTCAGACAACGGAGACAAATGTGACTATCATTCATAAATTAATTTTTATGCAATAATTTCCAAAAGAATAAATTATCGAATGATTCAAGTTTACTAAAATTAGACCCTTTGGATTAAAGTTAGCATTGGCCAATCGTAAATAGTCAATTTTTGTCAAAAAAATCACTCTGGGTGTTTTTTAGAAAAAAAATTAGTCATATTTATTATTCATTAATCTTAATTATGTCTCATTAATCCATGTAATTTAGTCATTAATTTATCTCTATTAAAGAGGTGCGAATGGAGTAAGCAGCACATGGCGTTATTGGTAAATATGACAATGTGAAAAGACCTTTTTTTTTCCTTCTTCACACATTTTTCACCCAAACTTCAATTTAAATAACCATGGGTATGTAGGTTTTTTTCATGTGTACAACTAATTTAACCTAAGTTTTACTTATGGTGATATTTTTTCTTTTTCTTGGAATCAGTGTGCAATTTCTCTGAATTAAGATGAACAAAGACTTTAAATTTCTAAAAGCAGCCAAAAGATATAATTTTTTATACTTTAGGATGATAGATGTACTATAAATAAGATTAAAACAACGCTGGTATAAAAAAAAGCATAATATTAGACTTTAACCCTGAAAAAAGATAAAAATATTTTAGGTTCAAATATTTTTATTTTCTCCTACTTCTACTTCTTTAGTTGCAGCGGAATTAGGCATATTTGATTAGTATCTGAAAACATGTTCATGTTAATTGAGATGAAATTTCTCTTACATACCTCGTAAATAGTAAATATGTTAGGAAAGTAGCTTGTAACACTAACATAAATAGACACATCATTTTTCCAGCAAAAGTACAAATCCCAAAAAACCGACAAAGAGAAGAAAATAGAAAAGAAGATGCTAAGAAAGACAAATAAATGAAGATGATAGAAGTGGGACCCATATCCAAGATAATAATTAAACAAGGGGATATAGTTGTGAATTGCTTTGTATAGGGAATGCATGTATCATAATAACAAAACGAAGTGTTATTATGAAGTCACCATCCAAATCAATACAAAAAAAAATAAAAGGGGAAGCAAAGTTTTGGGATGTTCCACTTTTTTCCCACATGATTGAGAGAGGTAAGGTTTATGTTTGGCAACTTTGCTTTTATCACCTTTTGTTTTCTCAGTTCACTAATAGGTGTGAATTTGAATCTCTTAAAAGTATTCAAAGTGTTGTTCTGAAAGCATTTCTCTCTTTTTTCTTCTTCAAAATGTTATTACTTTGAGATATAAATGTAGAAATTAGTTGAATAGTTTATTTTAATACTAAATATAAAACTTCAATAGTATATTTTGTTTTTCAAATTTATAATTTTTTAAACTATCCCTATTAATTACACATATTAAAAAATATTATCATAGCAATTTCTTCTGAATTAAAATTGTCATTCAATCATAATAAGAAAATATTTTCCACTCTTAATAATTTGATTATGATAAAATCAGATAGTGAGTATATATTATGCTTCAATCACTGTGTGCCGTAAAAACACAAGTCTCGGCCAAACTACGTCATTTAAGTCGCCAACTAATCGTAGCAAGTCAAGAGTACGTGGTTCATACAGAAAAACGACGTGGCAAGCTAAGCTACGTCTTGAAAAAGTGCGTCTACGTAAGTCGATATGAAACTTTTCTCACATCCTTATCTTATAAATCGTGAATCACGTTAAAACAGTAACTTCTACCATTAATTCAAATAAACACATTAATTATTTATTATTTATATGGCAAACAAACGTAATGAGCCTCAGATTCTATACAAAGCAGGACTTGGATGCAGTTTTTGGTTAAGATCCAAAAAATGTTTCAGACCACGGAAACCATGTCGTTCATGCTTCATGGGACAATGCCTAATGCAACCAATTTGCAAGGTCTTACCCTTAAGCCTTGTCTTTCTCCCAATATGTCACGAGGAATTGTTCAATCAAGATCTCTATTGTGTCTATTTATCAAAGCGTTAAAAAATTACATTTACGTAAAATAGAGAAAAAACTCATTTTACATTTTACCTCGTAAAACATAAATCATGTTAAAAAATAGTTTCTACTGTTAATCTGAGCATGCAATAATTGTTATTAATAATCTTTCTTTTGGTTGAAGTCTAAGATTTTCTCTCAATCCCGGAAAAAAGTCAAGACTTCTATAAAAAGCACACATGTAATATAAAGATCTGTTTGCATTAGCGTTTGGAAAACACGTTCACACAAACTGAGATGAAATTCCTACCACTTGTTTATCTCACTACTATAGAGTATACTCTTTACTACTGAAATTCACGTCCTGTTTCTAAAAAAAGGAGTAAAAAGTGAAGGTGGTGCCATTTTTGAAATTATAGGAAAAATGTAGACGCCCTATACCCATAGGGCGCCTAAGGGCGCCACTTTTGGCACCCTATTTAATGAAGGTCCGAAAATAGGGCGCCCTTCAAGCGCCCTTTGGCACCCTATTACAAATATAGGGCGCCTAAAGTCCCCTCAAGGGTGCCTTAGGCGCCCTACATGTGAGATAGGGCGTCTAAAGTCTGCTACGATGTGACCTCCCCACTTCCCCATATTCCTACCACTCCACTTCCCTATAACCGCATGCACCTCAATCGGCCTCCCATATTCCTACCGCACTTCGGCCTCTCAACTCCCATATTCCTACCACTCCACTTCCCCATACTCTCTTAGCTCCCAAAGTCTTCTCCCCCGTCTCGCACACTCCCACCATCTTCCCCATTGCCTCTCACTCCCAGCTCCCGGTCGCACGCCTCTCAGCTTCCCCATCGCGCACGCCTCTCAGCTCCCGGTCTCCCATCTCGCCATTTCTCCTAGATCCCGGTCATGCACATCTCAGCTTCCACCATCTCGCCATTTCTCTCAGCTCCCGTCTCGCCGTCTTGCCATTCTCTCAGCTCCCGTCTCGCTGTCTCGCTATATCGCCTCTCAGCTCCCAGCTTCTCCCGTCTCAGCTCCCGGCGGCTTCTCCCGTCTTGCAGGTATTGTTCTATTATTCTTCTCCCGTCGGCGGAGTTCAAAAGAGTTTTGTTTCTTTTATTTATTTTTTTACAGCAAGAGTTCTGTAGATTTTTAGATGTCCCCATAAAACCAACCAAAAAAAAAACATTTCTAAATGTCTGTTGGGGTGCACTAATATTGTTATTTCCTATTAGAGAATAGAAGTTGTTGTACATAGGAATGGTTTGGGTATGATTCCTATAGTATTTTATACGAACGATACGGTGATCAATGAGCATATTGTGTGCATAATGACAAAATTGGTGCTTTGAGAATACTAAGAAACAAGAACAAAGCATTTATTCTTTTTTTAATTAACATGTTGATTACGATTTCTGGCCCAGAGGCAATTTTTTTACTTTTGTTCTTATTATTGGTTTACGTACTTATCATTTTGCTTCTATTTTTGTTTAATCTGTATTGCATGACATGTTTGCACTCTACACGTATGGCACATAAAATTTACTTCTCATTCTTTTCAGGGGAAATGTAAAAACTTCAAGTGTTATACTTATTTTCAATAAAATCAAAATACGTGAATTTATTTACCAATTGTTTATTCCATAATCAACTCTCATTATTAGTATTTTTAATTAATTTCGATTTGATTAGAAATAAGTGAAGCATATGGGTAGGTAAGTTTATGTATATAAACACTTATATTTCAAATATTATAGGTCAATACAAAATATATATATATATATAATATGTTAGAGGATTATGATTTTGTACATATACTTCAATTTTATCAAACCCATTTTATATTTCCTTTTGAAAATGATTTATTTGATTCTTCTTCTTTATTTGTTCCTTTGAAAATACAAAATTGAACGTATTGTCTGATTTCAACTTTTGAATGTCGTTTTAAATTTGAATGTTGTTTACAACGGCTTAGGGTTTAATAAATGGATTGTACTTAGATGAATGCGTTAAGAACTAGTGATGAATATGAGAATGGTGTGGAAGAGTTTATTGAATTTGCTAAAAGAAATGCGACTAGCAAAAATGGGATGTATTTTTGCCCCTGTGTCAAGTGTATAAATGGAATTAGGTAAAATATTGATGATATCAAGGATCACCTAATTTGCGAGGGAATAAGTCTCCAGTACACAAAGTGGATATGGCATGGAGAAAAACTATATGCAGCCCACGAGAGAGATTATGTGGATGCAATAGATGAAGATAGAATGGAAAGAATGATTCACGATGTTGAGGTAGAATCTTTTGCCCAAGCGCCTGTATATGAAAGCATGCGGAGCGATGCAGAGACACCGTTGTACCCTGGGAGTAAGCATACACGCTTGACATGTACATTGCATTTGATGAACTTGAAGGCATCTTGTGGGTGGATCGATAGTAGTTTCACATTATTACTGCAGTTGTTGGGTGATATGCTTCCAGAGAACAATGTACTTCCAAATCGTATATATGAAGCCAAGAAAATCTTATCTACGATGGGCATGGAGTACAAGAAGATACATGCGTGTCCTAATGACTGTATACTATACAGAAATGAGTATGAAGATCTTAGTGAGTGTCCGAAATGTAAAACTGCATGATACAAAGTGAGGACAGGTGGTGATTGTAGTGATAAACTAGCTAAAAGACAACCTTTGAAGGTACTATGGTATTTTCCAATAGTACTACGGTTTAAGCGTTTGTTTGCCAATGCAACAAAGCACAGAAGTTGAGATGGCATTGTGATGAGAGAATATCTGATGGAAGGTATCTTTGACACCCGGCTGACTCTCCACAGTGGAAGAAAATTGATGAAATGTTTTCATAATTCGGTAGTAAGCCAAGAAACCTTCGGCTTGGGCTTTGTACAGATGGAATCAATCTATTTGGGACACTCAGTAGTACACATAGTGCGTGGCCAGTACTCATGGTGATATACAACTTGCCTCCCTGGTTGTGCATGAAACGTAATTATATGATGCTTACTATGATGATTTCTGGACCGAAACAACTGGGGAATGATATGGATGTTTACTTGGCCCCTTTGATTGAAGACTTAAAGAAGCTATGGGAGGAAGGTGTTGATGTGTTTGATGCGTACAAGCAGGAGTCGTTTAAGCTACATGCGATGATATTCACAACGATAAATGACTTTCCTACGTACTGTAACTTGTCAGGATACAGTGTCAAGGGGCATAAAGCATGTCCAATATGTGAAGCAGACACACACTTCTATCAACTTAAGCATGGAAGAAAAACTGTCTACCTTGGTCATAGGAGGTTTCTTCATCGGTTTCACCTCTATTGTTGGTTAAGAAAGAGTTTTAACGGCTTTTCGGAGAATGGGATGGCTCCAAAAGCATTAACCGGAGAGGAAGTGTATAGCAGGATAGAGCATGTCAACGTCATCTTAGGTAAGAATCAGAGAAGTGCCAGCGAGAAGAGCATAAGGAAGAAGCGGTCAATTTTTTTGATCTTCCATATTGGCATACTCTTGGTGAGGCACAATATCGATGTAATGCATGTGGAGAAGAACGTTTGTGATAGCCTTGTCAGGATGCTGTTGCACATACCGGGAAAGACTAAGGATGGAATCAGTGTGAGACTAGATTTAGTTGAAATGGGAATAAGAGAACGGTTACATCCAAAGCTAAGAGATGATGGTAAAAAGGCGTACATGGAACCAGCAGCGCATACACTGTCAAAAGCCAAGAAAAAAAGTTTTTGTGTGTGTTTGCATACCATCAAGGTGCCACAAGGGTATTCATCGAATGTGAAAAAGCTTGTTTCATTAGACGATTTGAAGCTCGTGGGATTGAAGTCCCATGATTCTCATGTATTGATGCAACAATTATTATTAGTGGCTATTAGAGGCATTATGAAGGATGACGTTCGATCCACCATAACTAGGTTTTGTGTTTTTTTAATGCTATATGTAGCAAAGAGATAGAAGTTGAAAAGTTGGATGAATTGGAAAATGAAGGTTACATTATTCTCTCCCAACTAGAGATGCATTTTACCCCTGCATTTTTTGATATAATGGTCCATCTGGTTGCTCATTTAGTAAGAGAAATAAGGCTGTGCGGTCCAGTTTACCTGAGATAGATGTACCTTTTTGAGCGTATCATGAAGGTTTTAAAATGTTATTCAAAAAATCCTTATCGATCCGAAGCATCCATTATGGAAAGATATGTAGTGGAAGAGGCTATGGACTTTGGCAATGATTATTTATCTGGGGTGAGTGCACAGTCACATCATGAAGAAGGTGCAAGCAAGGAAACGCAAGGTTTAAAAGTGAAGAGTATACCTTGTGAAGAAGTGTTACAAGCACACCTATATATCTACTAATTCCCCCGCATAAGAAGTTAGAGAGCATTGTACTCTCTACCTGGATGAGCCAATACGTGTAGTTATTCATGCTTATTTCTACAGGCAAGCTACTACGCACCATTCTATGCCAATTCCAAATAGCTTGTCTCGCGTATCGGTAACAAGTACTGAAGATGGTGAGGAAGCCTCCGATGTCCCAATCCCTGATCGAGAGGTGCTCCATTTAGGCCAATCCAAAGGTTGCTTCATTCTTTGATCGAAAAATCTCGTTTCTACATCTACAACACCTCATAAGGTAGTAGCCATCTTATGATCTTACTTAATTTTTTTCCGGCATTATATTTATAATATTTATTCTCTACTGTACTAGGACCCAGTAGAAGCTGCAAAATTTTCATCCTTGTCACAGCTGCGGCAGCTACGAGAAAAATTTACACCCGTGACCATGCAGATGTTTGATGGGATTGTTGGTTGTGGTTTAACGTATTAATTCGTTATCGACAAAGATGATATGAAACAATTCCTATCACTGGAGAACCTCGATATAACATGGCTTCAGCTTGCAATCTTGTAAGTTTTTTATATTACTATCTTCATTTGATGATGTCATTTTTTAGGTTTTATATAATTCGCTATTTACTTTATTATTTAACTCTTTAATAGAACATTCCACAACATTTGCGTCGACGTTTCTAGAGATAATTTGTATGGATTTATATGTCCTGCGAATACTACAAGGAGTTATAATTCTCTAGAACACAGAGTGCATTACGTTGGGAATACAATAAGAGCATACGTTAATCAAAGGCGTGTTACCTAGCGCCAATAATTGAAAGGTATGGAATTATAGTTATCCCTTTAACATATTAAGCCGAATTGGTAGTAATTAACTTGTTTTGCTAACTTCATCTTCATTTATATGTGCTGTTGTAGTCATCATTTGAGTTTTTGTGTTGTCTGCCCCTTGTAAATACTGTGTATTGGTTTGATCCGTTGGCTAGTAGAAAGGCAGGAAACAAATAAAAATATGTCTTTGATACTTAAGTTTTTCCATTTGTAAATTATTGCTTTGAAATATGTTTAAATATGTTGTTTTCATATGTAACAATTGTCAATTCAATCACAGCGCACTCAAGACATATCGAATTATGGGCAGTAATCGTGAAGGTAGAAATAAAACCACACAGTGGTCTTATCCAAAAGTAAGTACTTTGGCTTTAAGTTCTTTCATTGAAAGTCGTTTGATCCCTTTATACGTTTTAACAATATGTTTTTTATCTTTAGTGCCCTCGATAATCAGGCAATACTGAGTGTGGGTATTATGTCATCAGTTACATGTATAGTATCATTCAGAGTGGATTGACTAGAGATTTAGAAGAGGTAATACGTAATTTATCAAATATTGATGAGTTAATCGTTTAGTTTGATGAATTTGAATTGATCTAATAATTGTTTTTACATTTGTAGATTTTTTATAATGACGATGCTTACATGGCTGATGACATTGATTTGATTAAAGATTTGTTAGCCAGACGTCTGCTTGATTTGTAAATAATGCTTATTTCTTCAAGGTGAATATATATAGTTTCTAACTCTTCATGTTGACTTTTATAGGGTTAACTAGATTGATAAATTGTTTTACTCTGCCACAAATATACAAATGATCTTTGCTCAGTAAATGAGACAATGACTTTTGTGTTTCGTTTAGGTAGATATATACATCTAACTCTTGATAAATTTTGTGTTTCTCCGCTACAATGACTTTTATTTTTAACTCTGATGTGTTTAATATGTCTGCATTTGATCTGGTGTACAAAATGGAATTACCTACTACAAACTGAATCGAATGTAGTAAAGGGGTTAAATAAAATTAAACAGAATGTTTTCTTTAAAATATACCTACGGCGCCCTATGCATGATATAGGGCGCAGTAAGTCCTAACTTTTTACTTCCATCTCATAGACGCCCTATAGAAAGGGCGCCAATTGGGTTAAAAATAGGGTGTAAAAAGTACCTTTTATAGTAATGTCTTCTAAACCTTAAGTCATGTTTGAAAAGTAGTTTCTATCGCTAATCCAAATAGATATATGAAATGTTCATGTTAGTGGAGTCACATGCTTTGCTTTCTTTTCTTTTTAAATGTTGCTGCTAGTGTTGAAGTCTTTTCATCCCCTTTGAGAGCCTTCTTCAACACACAAATTGGACTTCATATAAAATAGCAAACTAAAGTCCACATGGCCTCAGGATTTGGGTTTCTCATAGGGTAATGATAGGTTTATGAATGATTGACTACAGCAAGTGGTTTTGTCAGTTCAGTTATGAGATATGTGACAATAATCCCATCATATAATTGTAAATGGTGACATGAGGCCCTATATCTTATCCTCACAACAAGACTTTGACATAGACATCTTATGCTTCAAGCCTTGATTATTAGATTCTGGATCTTAATGTGGGGAGGGATACCAGAGAGGGAAAAAAGGTATACGAGTTAAAAATACTTTTATCCAAAATCTTAAAAGGTTGTCTTTTGTAATTCACTACATAAAACTACCTCCAAGAGAAAAACCGATGTACTTCCTTGCAAAAATTAAAAAATGTTAAATAAATTACTTAATTGTAATATATATTTTAAATTATTTATGTGTATAATTAAAATACATTTCAGTTTACAAGTTAGACATATTAGTTTAGAGAAAATAATAAATATATCAATTAATTATTTTTTAATATAGAAAAAGTTAACCAATTTTCAAATCGGGTATGTAGTACTTTTTATTTATTTTGTTTCAAATGTAATTTGAAGAAAAATAATAGATATATCAATTAACTATTTTCCTTAATATGAAAAAGTTAACCAATTTTTAAATCAAGGATAAGGGTATGTTGTACTTTTTATTTATTTTGTTTCGAATGTAGTTAATTGCTTTACAATGTTTCAACTTTGAATTCGTTTCAAGGAGGCAACTCGGATTTGTTCCGTCATCGCCGTTAGTGCGCTTTTATGACTTGTTTTCATCGTTTTCCGAGCAACATGATTTTAATAAGTTACACAAGAAATATTTTATCTCGATCAACATGAAAATGTTGTTCTAATTATGATGGGATTTTGACAAACAACAAACAATAATTTATCCATTGGCTAATAGTAGATAACAAATAGGGGGTTCATAGAATAAAGATAATCATCAACACGAAGTTTGATCTAGAAAAAGAAAAAATTCAGATTGAATAAGATAATCTATCATCTCATCTAATCTAGTTCCAACTCAAGATTGGGTTAAACCAAACTTGATTCACTAAACTATTTGATTCAAACCAGATATTTTAGGATCTCGATTTTCTTTATTTATTTTTTCCATTTATAGAAGATTTGTTATTAAAATAATAAAAATATCTATAATGGTATAAAACTCATCTCAAAACATTAAAACTTAATAACAAATTAATAAGAAACAACAATCAATTCGTAAAATACTTTTTAGGAAAATTCACCAAGACCGAAACAAACCAATCCAGATGGTCTCATCACTTGGTTTAAGACTTAATCCAACTTGACCAACCAATCTGGTCCAATCCATCTGATTTTATTATAAAGCTTATTTCAATTAGATTGAACTGGATAGAACCACCTCAAGCTGGATTAGGTTGAACTAGTCCATTGATTTTTTGCATACTCCTAAAAATCATCGGATAACATAAGATTTAAATAAGAAATTTATTTTAATCCTAAATATAAGACTTGAATCGATTTTATTTCCTAAATTTATAACTTTTTTCTAAAATAATTGTCAATTATTTGAATATATTACGAGGATTTCTATAAAAAAAATAGTTCTAATATACATTAAATAAGGTATTTTAAAAAAACAAATAATCTTGCATTACAAATAACTAATTGAAATAATTTCTTTAATATTTACAAATTAGTTATATAATTCTATATTAATAGTTGTATCATTCTATGTTAGGAATGAGGTAATAATTCACTTCATTATATTGCTTTGTATTGCTTTTATCTGTAGTTGAACCAAGAGATACTTTTGGTTCATTTGATTTGATTTCTTTTATTTGCCTGCTTTGATTTGGGTTGCAAGTTTACTTGGATACTAATACAAGTTTGTATATAAAAAAAATACAAAAGAATTTCTTACCCAATAATATAAACCCAAATACTCAATACTTGAATTGTAACTTGCAAATGACCTTTTAAGTTTGCATATTTCACCAAGCCAATATTGATCCATAATAATTGTAGAAACAAGGAAACACAAAATAATATTGGCTAACATTAAGCATTTCTTTTAGTTCAAATTAAAAAAATTAAAAGCTATCTACTTAAATTTTAAAGTTTGTACACTAATTACAAAATTAAGCCTTAAATTCAGAGAGATAACAGACTTCCCAACTTTCCCTCTAATGATTTTCAAAATGAACATGTATAACCACATCACATCATCTGATTTTCATCAATTTGGTATTGACCTGAGGAGAAGAAAACACAAAGGAGATTTGAAACTCTTTGCATGAGAAGGAAGACAGTGTACAATACCAAAAGATGGATTGCTGGGAAGTGGGAAGGAACAAAGCCTCAATCTGCATTTCTCTATGAGCACCAATTGCAGCAAGAGAATGAGAGGTACGACAGCGGGACACGGCCGGTTCGGCGTATGTACTCAGCTTGCTCCTCGATTTTTGCAGCTTGGCAATTTCTTTTAGCTTCTGCATTTGCTCTTTTTTCCTCAGCCTTGTGCCTAACAGCGGCGAGTTTATTCATGAGCTTATCGTGTGCTCCACTTCGCATTCTTTCAACCTCAACCTGAAATCCATGTGATTTAGAATTACATAAAAGTAATTCGAAAATGCAAATTTAATAGAGTTTGAAGTTTGATATGAAGCTGATATTCCCCATAAATGCCAATTACCTTTCAGATTTAAAATTTTAACTGACAAAAAGAAGGAACCACACTGGAGTACGGAATCTCACTTTCCACTAAAAAACATTAGATGTTGCAACTATACAACATTAAAATAGTACTCACAAAAAGATGTACTTGCCACACACAACATTTATAAGCAGAGAAGCGTGAGTTATGTAACGAAAAAGCAACAAGAGTCTATTTTAAAAGACTGATTCAGAAGAAATCTCTAATTACAAGTTAAAAATGCCTTCTTTTTTCTCACAACATTAAATCCCTTTTTTAATACCAATATCTGAAAATCCAGCTGTTCAAATTTCAGGCATTTCCACCTGTAAAAATCAAATTGTACAGATCATAAAATAATTATTGGAATCCAACCAAGTCTTTTTCTTTAAAAAAATGAAAATCATCTGGCCTTTAAAATTTTTGTTCCCTCCAAGGTCACCTATCTCTAGAGCCGGGAAAATGGCCTGACCCCGTTGGGTTGACCCAATTAAGCCCGTTTAATTGGATGGCTGAGCTTGTGATTTTGACCTCTCAGATGGAATCAAGCTCTGTAGAGCCAAATTTATACTCAAAATTCTTTGAAAGCAATGTTGATAATGTTTTTTTAAGTTCAATGTGGCATAAAAATTTTAAATTGTAACAGTATTGTTCTATATAATTAAAATCATTTTGCAAAACATTGATTTATTTTAGTAGTTTCAAGTCAATATTGAATCAAAAAAACTTTTGAGCAATAAAATTTTAAAAAATTACACGTCAACTACAATGTAATTGTTAGCATCTGTTCTGAATATTTCTAAGTGATTGGATTTAGAAGTAGCTTTTTCATAAGCATTTTTTTTCTTTTTGATCTGACTGAAGCATTGTATGTTGTTCAGAATAATAAAGATTTTATTTATAAATGACATACACACACACACACACACAGAGTTCATTTTAACATCTGTGCAATAATGTTCAGAACATGTATAATGTACTACTTGTTTGTAGTTTTTGATAGGTTAGCGATATATTAAATATGTGCATAGAAGTGATTATTGATTAAAGCATGTAATTTATATATACTATGATATTGTTATTTAATTGTTGAGGAATGTGATAGAACTATGGAATTCAAATCTTAACACAATGGATTTCGCAAGGTTGTATTAGATTCACTAATTATTCATAAGTCTTAAATCATCAAAATTAATTTACAAAGCATGAAGAAGCTACCAAATCTTACAAATAACTGGATAGATAAGTGACATACCCTAAAAGCTTCAACTTCCTTTGGACTTTGCCACTTATTACTGTCAATGTAGTTGTTTAGATAATTAGATCTGACTTTCTATATTTTCGAGTAAGAAAATTGTGGTGTTAAAATTGTTGTTGTATTTTTTAAAAAAAGCAAAAAAAAGGGTCAAACGGACCTTAAGCCCGCGAGCCACCATCTCACGGGTGGGGCCTCAAAATCCTGTACGGATTCGGTACTCAGGCCTAAACGGTCCGGCCTGTTTAAGTCCGAGCCCATCGGCCCTAATTCCCACCTCTACCTATCTCCAACAAGACAATGACATCAGCACTCAACTCGATTTTCTTCATTCTAGAATCAGCCTCCAACTTAATGAGCTTAGGGGAAAGAGGACGGTCTTTGGAGAGACAGCTATAATTATACATTTGTTGAAAATGTCATGATTCACATTTGCACAATAATTAGGGGACTTCATCGTCGTTGGATGTAGTTCCTATCCTACCTCCATAAGTGACTGTTTAGATGATGATATCTTGTGAGGTTGCTAAAGAGAGAGCATTTGACTGAACGCGATGTTGTCCCTAGAAACCGAAGTCCTTGCCAAATACTTGCCCATAGTACGCAGTCCCCACATGCTATAATAACCTTTCTTTGATCTCAACATGTTCTGATGAGATCTGTATCAAAAAAAGCACTTTCTATTCCATTAAAAGTAAATAGATCTCAGAAGGCCCCTTCTCTTCTTAGACCTACTTCCTGCTAGAAACCCCATTCTCATTCAACCGCTCTCAGAAAACTAGGACCTCCATCTTATAGCAAAACATTGATGCACTTGGCTTCCACAATCTCCTATGTCCACTTACAGCAAAAAGAACTTCTAAGCATTCTGAGCAATGCCTAGGACTGACCATACATTAGCATCATTCTTGGACCCCTAGAAATTAATTTGATCCATCTCTTTAACTCACTTTTAAGTCATTCAAGCGTTTGTTCAGCATGAGGGCCTTAAATACTTTCCAAATCATTTCTAATGAGTTACTACCCTAAGCAAGATATTTCAGCGCAAAACAATATGTGCAAACGGAATAGCAAAGATGTTGAAACTGCCAAAGCAATAATCAAGTGATGAACAAAGATGCTTCTTGAAACCCAATATAAGTTAATATCATGAAAGAAAATGGTGAGTAAGTTGAAATTCTTTTTCATGTGATCAGGATTGAGTTAATGCACACAGGAAAATCTTACCAACGTTTGGGTTGTACATCTCAAAGCAAAAGACTAGAGAACACTATCCAGAGTGTTGAACAGAAAAGAAAGAAAAATTTGAAAAAGAAATGGCAGAAAGAATGAAACCAGTAATTATAAGAAACAGCATATACCTCAATCTTCCTCATCTCAGCCTCTGTTTTTGCTTTCTGGTGATTTTCCCATGCCTGTATTTTCATCTCTTCACGCTTAAATCTGCAAAATTAATGCCAAAGCTTCTTGCTTCAGAGAATACTTAGTGTAGCAATGCAAATTATTCTTAAACGGGTGTGAAGCTCATCATAAATAAGTCTCAAGTTCCGCTATCCAGACAACATAGGAATTTTATTAACCCTTCCTCAATTTGCCTAAGATCTGACACACAAAGGAAAGGAAAGGGGGGAAGGCACACCTAAGAATCTATAAATGGCATGCAAATAATAATAAGTCAAGTATTATCGACCATCACAGATACCTGTTGGGGGTAAAGCAGAACAGAGGTATGAAAGTCACATGCATATTCAAGAGCTCCAAATCTCATCAATAAATTCAAGCCCTTGAGTAGTTGTTACTTTATCAATTTTCCCTTAACAATTTTTCTTCTTTGATTTCTATTCTGGTGTGTAAGGATGTTATCTTCTATAAGAATCTAAACTAAAAAATTGGATTATATTTAGAAAAGCTAAGATTTATTAGTGGCAATCTTTCATGTCCGTAGCATAATCACAAGGATATGACCCTTTGTATCTTCAATTACTATAAATAATGAAACAATTTTAAACAAATGATTAAAGCCACCAGCCCCTCAATGCTGCTATATGTTTATAAGATCAATACATGTTAACAATTTTGTGAGATGTAACTGGACTTATTTCCCCTGATATTTTGCTGTTTTCAATGTTTTCCCTTCTCCCACCCACTTTCAAAATCAGCAGATTACTAAGATGGCTTTCTTACAAAACCTATATTCTAACATCGAATAAATAAGACATTAGGATGAAGCCAAGAAAAAGCATCAAATTTTTAGAGAAGATCATCAAAAGAAATGTAGAAAATACAGCTTTCTGTATGGTTGACTACCAAAAGAGAGTAGTGGATTCAAATTTCATTAGCAAAGAT
>JANTPZ010115411.1:0-14091 GCA_025593235.1 Vachellia pachyceras
GATAAGTATAGTTGTAAGGAACCGAGTAACATCACTTCGGAGCAGTCTAAAGACACCATTTTCAGACTCCTTTTCAGCCAACTCGCGAACCTTTGTACAAATTATCATTGACAATGATAGGATTTCTTAGACTTCAACTAGCTTAATTATTAACTACGTAAATAAATGTTAAGCGAAGCCAATGTGCACAAAATTTCAGCAACATTGAAAGCATACATTCTAAACAGAAAAGGAGATATATTACTCAATTCTTAAACTAGGAGAATTAGTCAAATGATATAACATAAAAGTTAATTAAGAAATTAAAAGCTTAAGTGGCATTAGAAAAGTAATTAGTGAACTCCTCAGTCTAGCCAACAATACATTCAAAATAGAATCTTTTGTGAAACTTCTACTAGCATTTCTGCTAAGTGGAAAGTGTCCAGTTGTCCAAGACTACTGCTCCTCTTTTTACCTAAAAAGCAAAAACTTTGGACATCATATACATGTTAACAAGCTTATCTCTATTCCCCACTATGTTAATCTAGAAATGCCAATGTACCCCAGTCAATTTCCCCTATGTCAATTAGACTTAATTAAGTAGTTATATATAAATTGGATGATGTTTTAATACCAAACATAGTTACCAATCCCGACTTATAACCAATTAGCATAAGGTCAGGACAATAATGAATACCTTCCAAGGCCAAAGGGTCGTAATTGAAGTCTCTGCCATGGAGAAAAACGCTGAAAGACCCAAAAGAAATACCAGTACCAATCCTTGCTCCTTAAACATTCGAAGAACTTGTAACACTTTAGGCCACGCATTCCTGAGCAACAATATGCTCTGTCCAAAAACTCCATATCCTGCATTAACGACGCCTTCAACTGCAAAGACGCGTTGGCAGCCAACGACCAATATGCCACAAACCATTGCAGCCACAATAATTCCCTTCTTCACTAATTCGAGAATAAACTTCATATTTACTTTTGAAACAGAATTTTTTCCACCCAAATAGTCATCACTTCCGTATAAACATGTCAAGCGACCTCTACCAAATAACCTGTCATTGTCCGCGTACCTGGAAGCAGAAAAGCTTCTGGAAGTGGATGGGCCAACACAATTTGATACGAAGGGAAATGGGTAACTACTGATATTCGACAAAACTTTCATCTGCATTCTTTTAAGCCGATTCTCACGCGCAGTGTAAAGTAATTTGGCGCCGGAAAGGAAGACTGGCTGACTAAGAACCCAAGATTGGAATGCCATCTCCAAAAAATTATTAATACCACAAGCAGAAATACACCACACAAACCCAAATTCCTTCTAACGCAAACAAGGACGAATTGTAATAATCAAGGGACGTTCTTTTATTGTTTAGCTACGTCCTGATATCACAAACTCGTTAAAAAAAACGGTCGTCTTAAGCAACAAACTAAGAAAACGTATATACAGGGAAGTGTCAAATTATTGAGCTGCTGAGCTTTTCAAGATTCAGAACTAAAACTCGAAAGGTCAGGAAAACTAGGGTTTCAGAAGGGAGTAGCAAATGAGCAGGGAAAAGAGCAAATTACGGGGACTTTAGAGGTGAGAACAAAGGCGAGAAAGAAGAGACGAAAGGGAATGACGGATTAAAAGAAAATCGAATTTTGATTTCTTGGCCATGGCGTTTGCTGAGGAATTGAAGAGGAAGTTCGAATGCACTGGTCGCCGTTGAACCTTGCTGGTGCCGAATGATGATACTCAGTTCGCCAGCGCAAGTGGGAAGGGAATCAATTTTTTTATTACGAAAAACTTTTAAAATGATATATATATTAATTAAATGCTCGAGGTGAAAAGGGGAAATATATGACAATATTTTTCCCGTATAAACATATGGAAATTTGATGTTAAAAAAAAAACATGTGGAAACTTAGTATGGATTTATTTATTTATTTATAATAATTTTAGGGTTAATATAATTTTGACCCTTTAAGTTATATGCATTTTAGTTTTAATTCCTCAAATTTTCATCATATGGTTTTAATCTTTATAATTTTAAAAAGATTTAGATATTTAATAAGTTAATTATCACCGTTAGTATTGGAACTAAAACTACAAGTTGTTAAAAGTATAAAGATTAAAATAAATAAATTTTTGTTTGATACCTTTAATCAATATTGGTTTGTTTATATAGTTTTAATAGATTTTGATTTTAATCCCTGCGTTTAACTGTGTTTATTGATGCAGGTAGAAGTGACTATACCTACCAAACCATATGTTTGAAATTTACGAGACTTTGATAAAAAAATCGCGAGACCAAAAGTAAAATTCATAAAAAATTGAGAGATATGAATGGTATTAACCCATAATTTTATCTCTTCATCATTTATCATCACAACTAACAAAATGAACTAATAATGCAAGTAACCCAATATAATTGGATGAACCTCATCTAATACAAACCCACACTAAAAATACACTTCACATTAGAAAATAGACGAACATAATTTTACAAGGTCTTTATAGACAACATCAACACATGCTCATAGCATGCATATCCTTTCCTTTTTTAAAAGACCAAATGTACATATTTGAATACTCATCAAAGTGATGTGTTCCCCAAACCTATTAGATTTAGATCGTTTAGATTTGATTTTTTTTAAATCAGCAATTTTTTAATAAAAATTATTATTTAAAAATATGATAGTTAACAGATTAATTTTATTTTAGATTATATACTTAATAATTTTTTCCATAAAAATAAAAATGCAATGGCCATTGTGAAGCCGCTTGACCACATGGCAAGATGTCTACTCTGATGGACCAAGCTTTCTAAGGGCTCGTTTCGAAGTCCTTTTGAGAATAGCTTTTATATATTCTGAGATAATACCTAGATTTTGTAAATAGCTTTTACGGATTCTGAGGCAAAACCTAGATTTTGAAACATAAATTTTAAAATATTGTGTTTGGTAAGTATTTTTACGGAGTTTAAGGTAAAAAGTATGTAGGAAAAATGAAAGAAAAAGTAGGAAAGACAAAATTTATTATGAGAGATTGTGTGCTTTAATAAGAAAATAACTTTTTCAAAACATATGTTTCAAATCGAGGTTTTGTATCCAAAATAACTTTTCTGAACAAATCAATGTTTTGAGCACTTGGACAAAACATAAATTTTGGGGTAAAACTAAACAACCATTGAAGGTTACAAGTTATCCTACTCATATGCTCACTAAAATATTGTGTTCCAACAAAGCCCATCCATGAGAATGGCACTTAAGCATTGTTGAAGCTTCCCAATGATCAAAAATATTTCCCATGCAAATTTACAATTCTTTTTGTTCCAAATGTTATATTATGTTCAGTCCTTAATATAAGAGTTAATTTATTTTTTGAGAAATTAAAGAAGCTAATTAACTATTATATTTATAATTTTTCTTTAAATTAATCTATTTGACTAATAAACTAATACATAGATCTAATTATACATATAAATATTTTAGAACATATATCATAATCAAGTAAACTATTTACCCTTTTTAATATAAAAATCAATTAAATCTTATATTAAAGATCATATGTGGTATAATATTAACTTGTTCATTTCTGCCCGGGTGTGTGAGCCACCTTTGAGTCCATACAATCTCTCCTTCTCCTACCATTTGATTACTTTAAGGGTTAATACAATATTTAACCCCTTAAATTTCTCCTCATTTTGATGTTAGTCTATCAAGTTTAAAATCAATAATTTTAGTCCCTCAAAGGCTAAAATGATAGAGATTTTTATTAGATTATGAACAAATTTTATAAATAAAACAAGACTGAATGAATTAAAACCATTAGTTTAAGAGACCAAATCAAAATGAGAATAAATTTAAGGGATTGTAGATTGTATTAACCTTACTTTTACGAGAACTTGATGCCCTAAAAGCTCTTGACCACGAAACATGAAGGAAATAATTATAAATGATTTATCCTAGAAGGCCACGAAAAGGTGCATGATGTTGCTGAAACATATTTGATGGGTCATGCTCCTTGATCAACTTATTACTAATACCATATAAGAGCCATACACTATTGACTTGATCAAAAAATACGCTATTGATGATTAAAATTCAAATTTATCCCAAATTTTTTCATTAGAAATAATGTTACCCCAAAAATTTTTTAAGAAATAATATTGTCTCAGAAGTTTTAAAATGGAGTAATATTATCATTTGCCGTAACGTTGATTTTTAAAATGGAATGAGACAACATTACTTTTGCAAAAGTACTCCTAAAATTTTTTTGGGGAACATTTATACATTAAGTCTATCAAATAATCATTGTCAAGACAACAGTCTTTTAATGAAGAGTACTAATTAATCATTGAGAGTTCTTTATTTCCGGCATAATTAATTTCTGGGTCTTCAAAGTTTTATCTGATTTTAAATCAGGTTCTATAATTTTTTTTCTTTTAATTAAATCCTTCAAATTTCATATTTTTTTAATTAGTTTCCTTAATTTTTTTTTCTTTTTCTCATATCCTTAAAGTTTCAACTATTTTTAACTAGGTACTTTGTATTTTTAAAAAATTTATTCATTAATTTTATTCGTTAAAATTAATTTCATCTTTAAATAAATAATTATATAGATAAATATAATCATTTAGTAATTATTAATTAGTTGTATTTAACTACAAAATAGCTATATTAATATTTTATTTTTATAAAATTTTATTATTAAAATTCAATTTTTATATTATATAGATTATATTTTCAATATAAATAATATACATGTTTAATTAAAATTTTCAAAAATAATTTTAAACATAATTTATTATGTATAGAATATTATTTTTTATTTCTATAAAAAAAGAATATTATTATTTATAAAGAATAAAAAACTACAAGGATGAAATTGAAAATATGGCAAAACTATAAGGATTTGATAAAAATTAAAAAAATGATAAGGGGAATAACTATTGACCAGATTAAAAATCCGTTGAAGCTACCACAACTTGTAAATTAATATCCAACTATTTTAAAACTCTGTCATTAAAGACAATACTGGGCAGAAAGCGAACATGCAAGAGAACGATGGTGACGAGGGTGTGAAGGACACGGTGCCGGAAGAGTCCGCCCACGACAGAGGCAGGAAGAAGGTGAAGGCAGGTTCGACTGATTTGGAGGGGGAAGGACAAAAATCGACGAGGCTTGGCGCCTCGTATAAGGATACCCTTATAGATGCTGAGATGACAAGTTGTTCTAAGGATACTCGAGGCAGTGGCGTCTTCGATGAAGCATGGCAAGAGCATATTACGAATCTCAAGTCTTTCTTTGAAGACGCCGATGGCGATAAGGAGAGAAGTAATGAGAACGACGAGGGCATGGGCATCCCAAATCTCACCTTTTCGCAGGAACAATACGAGAGGTGGTGTGCCTCTTGGCGAAACTCATTGATCGTGAAGGTACTAGGAAGATCGCTGTCCCTTTGGAATTTGCAAACGAAGCTTCAGCGGTTATGGAGAACAAAAGAACAGTTCACGCTCAGAGACATTGATAATGGCTATTTTGTTGCATCGTTCAATTGTGAGGAGGATCTAAATTATGTGTATTTTGAAGGCCCATGGTTACTTGCTGATCACTATCTCCTGATCCAACGCTGGCGTCCTAATTTTGATCCCTGGAGTGCTGGGCAACAGAAGAAGTTAGCAGCTTGGGTTAGAATTCCGGTCCTTCCCCTGGAATTCTTCAATGCCGAGAGTCTGCGATTGATTGGGAACCTGATAGGCAAGACACTAAAAGTGGATTCTATTACGTACCTGAAGGAGAGGGGGAGGTTTGCAAGGATATGTGTGGAGTTGGACCTAGCAAAGAGATTGATACCGGCCATACGCATCTTCGGAAAGGCGCGAGCTATTGAATATGAGGGGTTGCACCTCATTTGCTTTCATTGTGGTATGTATGGTCATCATAGAGAGCAGTGTCCTGATAAGCTTAAGAATGGTTCGCAAGGGGAAGCTAGCCGGAAGGCTACTACCAAGGAGGAAGAGACAGAGGGACGAAGGGAGGCACCTGAAAATGATTCTACGGATGGAATGCACGGTCGAAAGCCAGGAGCAACAGCGAAACGTAGTCGGGAAGTCGCAGCGAACGGGATCTCTGGTCATGCGCCGCCGCAGCCCGGGGAAGAGCTGGGAGTGTGGAATCTGGCTAGGCGGACTCCGAGAAAGCTGAGATTTGCGCCGAACAAGGCGGGATCAGGAGGTAACGACTCGGGGAAGTTAGGATTACAAAATCAAGTGGGTATGATACCGAGTGAATCTCGGCCTCCAAGAAATAACGCCTCAAATGGTGAAGGATCCAGCGCTATCTTTGCCCCTGGAGTAACCGATGAATCCCATAACCGTGGGAAGGATAATGCCAATATTGATAAAAGGTGGGCCAGAGGTGATCGGAATCAAAGTAAGCCACATGCAAGCCTAGCCCATAGGCATAAGTCCAAACAAGTTGGGCCCAATAGTCAACTGGTCAAAGGCCCAATGCAGGTGGATTTATTAAAAACTCATCCCATGACATCAACGAACCCATTCGCAGCCGTCAAAGATATGGATGAAGAAACTTTAAATGATGATTTGGAGCCCCATTCAACACAGGCCGATAATAGCAACAACAACTCAGCTTTAGATGGATTTAACTCAGCGCCAGCATTGGGCTGTCCAAAGGATATACTAGCTTCAGCGTCAAGTGGCCCTCAAAGCCAAACCCCCACTCTCCAAGTTTCCCAATGAATTTTCTTTTTTGGAATTGCAGGGGAGTCGGGTCACGTAGCTTTCCAGGTTTAATCAAAGAGTTATGTGCCAAGTATCACGTCAATTTCCTCGCTCTATTGGAGACACGTTCTAGTGGCACCAAGGCCAAAAAAGTGGCAAGTAAGCTGGGCTTCCCTTTCTCCTTTATTGTCGATTCTCAAGGTTTTAGAGGAGGTTTGTGGTTGCTATGGAAGGAGCAGAATTGTACAGCTCAGGTAGTTGGGAGTTCTGATCAGTGCATCCATTTAGAAGTAAGCTCTAATGGTTCTCGTCAGTTCTTTACGAGCGTCTATGCTAGCCCCAACCTCGGTAAGCGCAGGAAGTTATGGAGGGAGCTCCATGAGTTTGGAACGGCTGTGGCAAGTCCATGGTGCGTGGGGGGCGACTTCAATAGCATTCTGTATGAGCATGAAAGGCGATCGCGGGTGAGAACTCATGCTACTATAGATAGAGATTTCAGCACTTGGTTTCAAGACTCTGGCCTATCTCAAGTTCATACAATCGGTCCTTTCTATACTTGGAGCAGGGAAGGTTGTGAGAGCAAACTGGACAGGGTTCTCATTAATAATGCTTTTCTTGAGAGTTTCCCGGATTCAGAGGCTTTGGTGTTATATAACTTCAAGTCTGACCATAAACCTTTGTTGATGAGATCAGAATGTACACCCAGGCCTTCAAATCGTATTGTCCCATTTAGGTTTGAGGCGGCGTGGCTGCTTCATGATGGGTTCCAACCGTTTATGGATTCTACCTGGACTCCGGAGATACCATGGCTTGAGAATGTAAAAACATTTACTGAGAAGGTTGGGAGGTGGCGTAAGGATGTGTATGGCCACCTGGGGCGTAGGAAGCGACGTGTGTTAAGCAGGTTGGAGGGAATCACAAAACTTATATCCAACGAAGCCCCTTCCTCATCTATCCTTCATATCCAGAAAGAACTATGGTTAGAGCTTGAGGGGATTATCCTACAAGAGGACTTAATGTGGGCTCAAAAGTCAAGATCTGAGTGGTTCTCCTTGGGTGATAAAAATTCCCGATATTTTCACATAAGAGCTAATGCCAGGAAGAAAACAAATAAGGTAGAGTCTATTAGAAATGAAGAGGGGATGTGGCTTTATGACTCTGCTGAGATCAAAGCGGCAGCAATTAACTATTACCACTCGTTATTTAGAGAGGAAGGAGGGGGTGACCGTGTTTTGAACACTTGCGTCCGCTTCCCCACTTTATCTCCTATAACGTTAAATGGGTTAACAAAGCAGGTTACTATGGCTGAGGTGGAGCAAGCAATTCGTAGTATGGGGCCGCTGAAAGCCCCTGGGCCGGACGGGCTTAATGCTCTTTTCTTCCACTCTCAGTGGGCTCATATAGGTACCACGGTGTTCCAGTTTATAAACAGGGTTTTGGAAAACCCAAAGGATATTAAGGACATCAACCTTACATCCCTGGTTCTAATCCCGAAGGTTCCCCACCCTGAAGTTTTGAAAGATTTTAGGCCTATTAGTGTCTGTAATGTTATTTATAAACTTTTGACTAAGATTATAGCTAATCATTTAAAGCCTAGTCTTGATTCTATCATCTCTCCCAACCAATGTAGCTTCATTCCAGGAAGGCTTAGTTCTGACAACATCATAGTGGCTCAAGAGGTTATCCACTCCATGAGAACCATGAAAGGTAAGAGGGGCTTTATGGCTATTAAGATAGACCTTGAGAAAGCCTATGACCGAATCAGGTGGAGCTTCGTTACTCATTGTCTACGTGAGTTGTGTCTTCCAGAAAAGTTAGTTCAGGTAATTGAGCAATGTATCTCCTCTGCAACCATGCAAATTCTATGGAATGGAAGCAAAACAGAGACCTTTTCTCCTTCAAGAGGCTTAAGGCAAGGGGATCCATTGTCCCCTTACCTGTTTGTCATATGTATGGAGAAATTAGCCCATCTAATTCAAGACTATGTTGCTAATGGGAAGTGGAAGCCTATTCGCCTGTGTAAGGCTGGCCCCCCGATCTCTCATCTATTTTTTGCAGATGATTTGGTGATTTTTATGGAAGCTAAGATTGACCAAGTTCAGATTATAAACATCTGTTTGCGAACCTTTAGTCAAGCATCAGGCCAGAAGGTGAATACTTCTAAAACCAGGGTATTCTTCTCCCGGAACGTGGACCACACTGTCAGGGCTCAAATAAGCGAATGTTTAGGTTTCTCGATGGCGGCTGACCTGGGTAAATACTTAGGAGTCCCACTGCATCATAAAAGAGTGTCAAAATCTACCTATCAGTTTGTAATTGATAAGGTGAGACAACGGCTGGCAGGTTGGAAATGCAACTCCTTATCCTTTGCAGGGTGAAATACCCTAATCAAATCTGTGGTTATGGCCATACCCAATCATGTCATGCAGACTGCCTTAATTCCCGTAGCCTCATGCAATGAAATTGACAAGAAAGCTTGTGATTTCCTTTGGGGCTCAACGGCGGATAAGAGGAAAGCGCATTTGGTTGCTTGGGACTGCGTTTGTACACTGAAGAAGCATGGGGGGCTTGGGTTGAGACACTCCGCCACACAGAATAAGGCCTTTATGATGAAGGTTGGCTGGGGACTCATCACGAGACGGGATGCATTATGGACTCATGTGGTTCGTAGTAAATATCGATGCGGTGATGATCTCATACCTGCCATCGACACGAAAAGGCCGGGCTCTAGACTCTGGAGCGGGATTAAGGCTACATGGCATCATGTAATTAGTGGAATGGAAGTAATTCAACATCAAGGGGTTAATAGAGTCAGATGGAAATATGAGAAAGGTGGGCAGTTTACGATTAACTCAGCCTACACATGTATAGCAGGGAATAATCAGTAAGGAATGCAACATTGGGACAAGGGTTGGAAGCTTAACATTCCCCAGAGATGCAAAACACACCTTTGGCTTACTTGGCATGATAGGCTCTTGACGAACTCGTCTCTTTGCAAACGAGGGCTCCGTGATCATGGGAGGTGTAACTACTGTTCAGTGCATCAAGAAACGACCCTCCACGCTCTTCGTGATTGCGAGAGGGCGAAGGAGTTGTGGACGAACTTAGGCATATCGTCTGAGTACAGCAGATTCTGGAACAGTGATCTTCAGGAGTGGCTCTCTTCTAACATTAGCAATGGACGTTACGGAGCTTCTGGTCGCTGGAATGATATCTTCGGCATAGCTTGCTGGATTATATGGAGAAGGAGAAATGATTTTGTTCACCAAGAGGCTAGAACTAGTGTGTGGGAAGGACTGGTTGAGGTCAAAGGGATCGTGGGTTGTATGCAGCGTGCTCGAGAACTGCTGAAGAAAATTCCGAGAGTTACTTTTGCGCGGACGGGGGTGGGACCAGTCGGTGCACCAGGTATTAACATTTTCGTTGATGGTTCCTTCTCCAATAGGGATCAGATTGTAGGCTGTGGAGGTGTGCTTTGTTCCATGGATGAAGAAATTGTGGAAGCCTTCATGTGTAGTGTACCAAATTGGTTGGAGGTTGAAGATGTGGATCTACATGAGGATGGTCAGCTTATAAAGGTTCTGCAAGAGTTAGTTAAAAGAAGCTGGGAAGTTCACATGCAGCTCATCCACCGTGAGGATAACGAAGTGGCCGACTTCCTGGCCAAAAGTGCTTTGCAATCCGTCTCTGGGATCCAGATTCTGTCTAAGGAGCAAACTGAGCTTTACTGCTCCACTTTGCTATTACTTAGTCTTTTAGCTTAGTCTAGTTTTGTTCTGTTCTTGTTTTTTTTTTGTATTCCCTTTTTATCAAAAAAAAATATCCAACTATTTTAAAATTATTTAGGAATCGTACTTCAACTTTTGGGAATATCCTGTTAAACACGTGATTCTGTTTTTGTTGGTTACATTAGACTTGTTTGGGACAACGTTTGAAAAAGCTAAACACACGTTCAATGTTATTTTTCATTAAAATGAGATAATCCCATCCATATATTTACGTCGGCTTGCGTAAAAGTACTTCTCTACCACGTTTCCAAACGGACCCATTATATATAGGAACCACGTTGAAATTTCTTTTACTACTACATGGTTCACATCTATGGCTCCGTTTGGCTGAGCTTATGATTGAACTCAAACGCACGTTTAATAGTATTTTTTTTTGTAAAACAAGATTATCTCCTTTATATATTTGCCTTTACTTATGTAAAGATGTTTCTCTACCGCATTTCCAAATGGTCTCTTTATGTTTTCAAATTTTTTCATATGAAGAATTATAAATTGGCATGGCTTCTGATTTGACTATTAAAATGGGGTGGTTTGTTTATATACACACAAAAACGTTGGCGGTGATGAATTATAATAAAAGAGAGTTGTAATCAGAATAATTAATTTTAACAAAAACCATAACAATACCCCAACAACGTCAATAATGTTCATATTTGTCAAAGTGTTGGGAAGTTACGTTTATGCAATTTGAAATAAAACTTCTTACATACTTACTTTATATATTATAAATCACGTTTAAAAAGTAGCTTTTATCGTTAATCCAAATAGACCTAATTTCCTTTAGAGTTAAATATCAATTTCACCCTAGAAGTATCACCTCTAAACCAATTAGGATCTGTAAGTTTTTCAAGATTCAATTTTACCTCATGAAGTCTCAAAAGGTAGCAATTTGACCTTGAAGAGACAGAAACATTAGTGGATTTTTGTCACGTAATATTTACCTCCACGTAGAAATACATGTTGGAAATGGCAAGTTCGACACTTTTTTTAAATAAAAAACTACTCCCCCTCTCTTTCAATCCTTCTATCTTTTCATCCATCATGTAAAAAATTGTCGCAAGAGGAACAAGGGCAGGTTCACTGTCTATGACAACGGAGATATGGTACGATGCAACGATGAGATCACATGAATGTATTAAAGGTGGATGAGAATGGCTTATGGGTGACTTCGGGGTCCTTCCTAAGCCTTGCTAGATTCATAAAAGATGTATTATCAGCTTTCCCTTCCTACTATATGCAGATTATGCTTCTCCCTAAGGGACTTATTCGAACCCTAGAAAAGCAAAACAGAGGTTTCCTGTGGGGTGACTGTTCACAAAGCAGAAAAGTTCATTTGTTACTCTAGGAGTTCATTAATGAAGACAAGGTAAATGGAGGCCCGGGAATCCGAGATATGAGGAGGCAGAATGAGGCGTTCATTATGAAATTGTGTTGGAATATGTTGACGAATAAGGATGCTCTATGGATTCAGGTACTCAGAGGCAAATACAAATGTGGGGAGTGACCTATGGTTAAAATCCATAAGAAGAAAAACTCGTCACACGCCTAGAGGGGCATATGCACAATGTGGAAAATTTTTTGGAGGGGTGTAGGAATTAAATTGGGCAATGATGAAAGTACTTCCTTTTGGTTTGACAGCTGGACAGAGCTAAACAACTCATTAATTGACCTTATCCCTGAGCTTGAAGCTTTAGTTGATAGTGAAATAAAGGTGCGGGACTATGTGACGCCATAGGGAGAGTGGGATAGAAGCAAACTATGTAGATGGTTTCATCCCCAAGTTGTTGATCAGATTATGAGTGCATACCCACCCTGTGAGGAGAGAGGAAAGGATAAGTATTATTGGAAACTTTCATCTTATGGTTGTTTTTCCATTCGCTCTGCATATCATTTTATTTCTGCAGGTACTAATCAACAGGGAGACACTATTTGGAAGAAGTTATGGAAATGGCAAATTCCAGAGAAAATTAAGGCGTTCATGTGGATCTTTGCTCATGGAAGAACACACACAGCACAACTACGAGCGAGGCGAGGTATGATAGACTCCGTGAGGTGCCCGTTCAAGTGTAGGAAAGAGGAAGATTCTATGCACTTATTGAGAAATTGCATCAACGCTCATCAAAGGTGGAGCTCATGATCAAGCCTTCACTATGGGAAGAATTCTCATCTCTACAAGGAATAGATTGGATTCGATGGAACCTCAGGATAGAAGCAAGAAGGGATTTCACGAAGAAGCTGAGTTGGAGTGTGTTATTTGGCTACGTTTGTTGGGATATATGGATCGATAGATGAAAGAGAGTGTTTGGAGAAGAAAGACAGGCTGAACAGGATAATGCCCTCTCCACGTTCTTTCGTGCTTACTGAGATCAATCTCTCCTATCACTTTGTAAATTTTACACAGGTTAGTGACTCAAACTCCAAGAGGACACCAACGAGAGGAGAGATATTGTTCACCTAGCAGTTGATGGATCTGTACTTACCTCAAGGTGAAGCGGTTGCGGAGGAATCATTTGAGGAGGCAATGGTCGATAGTTGGATGGCTTTAGCTGCAAGCTCACCATGGTTCCTCCTGTTATTGCAGAGGTTATTGCGATCATTCATGATTTACAAGTATGCTGGAATTGTGGATATGACTAGATCATAATTAGCACAAATTGAATTGAGGCCATTAATCTAGTATCTCAGGGGTGTAACATTAATCATCCCTTCAAGGACATTATTGATTAGGCTCGTATGTTAATCTGTCGGAATTGGAGTATTGAAACACAACATGTTTCAAGGGAGGAAAACACTCTAGCGGATAGGTTAGCCAAAATGGCTTATAGTTTAGTAGGTGACGAGCGAACCGTTAGTCGCCTTAGTCCGCGTCAAAGATTTTAACCGAACTAATGTAGTGTAGCAGCAATCCGAGTCGTATTCACTTTGAGGAGCCGATAAAACGAAATGAAATCCTAGTAACTAAATGCGAGTAACTCAAACTGAAATTAATTGGAGGAAATTTTATGTGATTACTATGAATTAAACTAAAATTAAAATACTTCTTTTTGGTATTTTTAAAGATGAAAACAAGGGAAAGAAATGGAGATAAATGAAGCGCGAATAACGATGGTGGAGATCAATTCTCCAACTCAACAACTCCGGCAATCATCACTTCAATAGATGTGAGAGTTAAAATAATGAATTAAAGAATTATAATTAAGCTTTAATCCAACAACCGAGCCACCTCGAATTGCCACAAAATGTTTTCCAAACTTCCAATTTACTAACTGCCACCAGAATAGTAAAAAGGAATTAAGGATAATAAAACCACTGCTTAATTGTAACTCTTAAATTCAAATAATAGAATTAAAGCTAGCAAAAGATTATTTGATCCAAGATTCTAAGCCACCTTAGAAAATCATAAAATATTCACTCTAAATTCAATACAATGTGATACCACAACATTATAATTGAAATTAAAGCTATACTCAATCCAATATCAATTTGCCAAGTAATAATTCTAGTCACAATAATCTCCAAAATAAATCCTATCAAACAATAGAAATTGTTCCAATAATTAGAATAACTATCCTAAGACCTAGGAATTGTTA
>JANTPZ010115412.1:0-11604 GCA_025593235.1 Vachellia pachyceras
AACATCTAAAAGACGTCATGCCCATGCGGTCACGGCAAAACACCTAGTATGAAAGGAAGAAGAGAGAAGGATGAGGCCCACGTCTCGTAATCCACCAAATATGAGTGGGAGATGTTGGGATATGGGCCACCCTTGATGGATTAGGCCCAAGTCTATGGGCTAGGTCAAATACGTAAACCTAAACCCTAGTGGAAAGTTACAAGATAAGTGTGTGGCTCCCCAAAGGCGGTAGACATAACGCACAGAGCAAACAAGTTTTCTCTCTTCCCTTTTTCTCTTTCAGAGAATCATCTCATCTCCTCTCGCCTTCGGTGTATTTTCTGTGTATCATATTCAGATACACTCTTGTGATCCGTCTTCTGCGTGGGTATCTGCAGATTCGTAATTCGGTATCTCCATGTACGCCCGAAATCCTTCATTGGCAGAATACGAATTTGTAGGCATTGTGCAACAGCACAGCATTAGTGGAGAGATCCATTCACCACTAGTATTCTTTCGACAAGAGCCAACAGGGATATTAACCTAACAATAAGATCACATCAATTTTATTAAACTCCCAGGCCCCAGCAAAATTAGAATTAACATTACATGCAGATGTGAGAACATAAACTGGATCCCTGTTCCTTTTTTTGGATTAATTTAACAGTACCTTGGCAGAATACGAATTTGTAGGTATTGTGCAACAGCAAAGCATTAGTGGAGAGACAACAGACACCAGTGATTGCTCAGACCTCCTAAATGTGGTGGAGAATATTTTCCTGGTCGTCTTAACAATCTAATAACCTCTTTCCGCTTGGCATCTGCGGCACATTCAAGATGAGGATCACCTATTGGTCTCAAAATTGGTCCCCGTTAAACAAATAAGATTAACACCAAACTTCTGCTAGACCTCGAAAGGCATTATTTAATTGATCAATTGCCACCAACAGACCAGGTTTCTCCATTGCCTCTCACATTGGGAAGTAATGTTAGGCAATTAGCAAGTTTCTGGATGAACAACACCAAGCACAACAGAGGACAACTCAAAATAAAATCACTTGATTGATAACGAATTCTCCTAAAAAGTGAACAAGGTTCCATAGAGGGAATCCAGTGGTATGACATCCTTCAAAGTGAAAAAGAAAATAGAAGAAAACTAAGGAACTCTACAGTAACACAGAGTGTCCTACCAAATTGATTTCAACAAAGGGAATTCCTAAAGCCATCAAATCTCACTTGAAACCAACACCAACTCAAAATATTATTGTTGAAAGTATAACAATCATTGCAGGGCTAAGGATTACAAACGAAGATTAAGTGTTGAAGGATTGAAAATATTGTTTGAAAATAATACTTATCCAATAAGTTAGGAGTTTGTTATCATCTGGTAGGCATGCATTTGTTCCTCACCATTATGCTTAGGATTTGTCATCCCTTAGAAGGATTATGTGTTCAGAATTATCTGGCTTAGGTTATACACAAGAGGGAGGAAGGTTATCATGGCAAGCATCAAGTGATTAAGCATTTCCATTTACTGTATCCATAATTTCAACGGAGAAAAGATAATACCAGTCTTGAATCCTAACCTTAGCAGCCACAAATCCAAAAAACAACAACATCCAGCCATCTGATTTCTGCTTTTGTCCGGTCCATATTTCATGACGGTTTGCCGTTATTTTATGGTATATCAATCTCTGAAGGTATTGTTTTCAGCTATGGAATTTTTTAAGTTGGAGTTTTACATGTATAACAATTAGTCTAATTCTACAACTTATGCCCACCTTCCTGGTTGAAGAGAATTGTGAACACTAAGACAGGTAGAGCGAGAAGTCCAGATTCAGGTTACTGATGTGAGACAACCATGGAAAAGATATCTCATGACCTTCAAAATATTATAACTACATCCTCCTGAGAAAAGTTTTGAAGATATGTCAGATTCAACCTGCATAAATTCATAATACTCATCAATTCATCAAGGATTGGCAAGCGATTTAGTGAATAATCATGCTACACTAGTTGTTATGTCAAATAAAGTACACAAAGAAATCTATATAAATAAGGACTTGCAACTTTCAAACAGCCCATATTTGTCTACAAAGAAGGGCACATAGACAGAGAGGTCATGAATTTGGTCACAAAATTCTAAGGGCTCGTTTGGTTCGGTGAATCCATTGAAATGGAATGCAATGGAACGGAAATTGTTTTAGGGTGTGCTGTTTGGTTGGCACTGTAATAGAAAATAGGTTTATAGGAAAATTTTTGTTTGGTTGAGTTAAAATTGTAGGAAAAAGAGTAGGAAAATTGTATCAAATGACCATATTGACCTTAATGACAAATGTAAAATGTTTTTTATAAATATAAATATTTATTAATAAAAATTAAATTTTCTTAAATTGCATTCGAATGAATGTAAACGCATTTAAATGCGGTTGTTACATAACCACTTCATTTTTTAATACACATTCGAATTAACGTTATGCCTCATTTGAATAACACACTTCATCTTTACCATATCTTCACCACATTCTGATGCATATTGGAATTTTGATGGGACTCATTCAAATGACACTCTTTATCTTTACCATATCTTCACTACATTCGGATGCATATTGGAATTTTGAAGGGACTCATTCTGTTGATACCTTGTTTTAATGATAACAAAAACCCCCAAAATGTGGCAGGATTTGGAATCTGGTTTAATGATTTTGAAACTGTGATGGAAGTGTCAAGAAGTTTTGAAACTCGAGTCTCAGATTTTGTAAACTCAAGTTCTGTAACTATTTTTCAAAACTGGATTTTAAAACTGGAAGTTTTGAAAAGGAAGTTATGTGATCAAGTTCAAAAACTCGAGTACAATATTTTTAGAACTTGCAGTTCCATAACATGCGTACAAAACTGTCAGTCAAAACTTGAGGTTTCAACGTCAAGTTTTCCCATCACGTTATAGACCTCGAGTTCCAATTTCACAGAACTAGAGTTTGGCAGAACTGGCAATGAAAACTGGAAGTTTTGAATTTAAGTTTCACAAAACTCGAGTTCTAGGATTTCAGAACTCAAGTTCCACAACTGTTTCCTAAAACATGAATTTAAAACTGGAAGTTATGACTAGAAGTTTCACAGAACTCGAGTCCTGCTGTTTTCCAAACTTGAGTTTCATACCTTGCAAAATTTTATCAATTCAAAAAATTGATACTCAAACTCGAGTCCTCATTGGATGTTTTCAAAACTCGAGTTCTTGAGATTCAAAACTCAAGTCTCAAGGACCTTTTCAACTAGACAGTTTTTCACACGTTTTAGAACTCGAGTCCTCATTTCCATAACTTGAAGTTTTACAATTGGACTTCAAAACTTGATATCAAAACCTAAAGTTTCAAATGAAAGTTTTTCAACTATACTTCAGAACTTTTACTCGAAACTCGAGTCTCAAATGAAAGTTTTTCAAAACTCGAGTCATGGTTATCAGAACTGAAAGTTTCACTATTGAGCTATTAATTCCTATGTAACGGAACTCAAGTCATGGAATCTTGCAAACTCGAGTTCTCCATTCTCTGATAGAATTTCTGACACAGCTGAGTCTACGATTACCAAATCTTTGCTTATTTATGCTTAAGCCATTTGAATTTCACCTGCTCCCATAAATGCTTTATGATTTGAATTAGTAACAGGAATGAGTTCTCTAAATACTTCTCCATTAATGCACAGATGATAGACATACAGTGTGCCAGAGTCATTAATGCATATCGTTGAAGCAATGTGTAACAGCAACTAAACTCTTTTTAACGAATTAATCTTCTTCAACAAACACTTGCCTCTTGTCAGAACTTTAATGGCTATTCTTTCTCTCTTAACGAGCAAATATTTTCAGGACATATAAAGTTTGAAAAACATAGCACAAGAGAAAAAGTGTAACGGAAAATAAGATGCTACTCTACAACGGATATATTTTGTCAACATCTATAAATAAGAGAAAGCAACCAACAGAGAAGACAGAGATGAAGATGAAGGATTTACTGAACACAAAACAGAGCACAGCTTTATGACTCTGATATTTTCTTCTCAAAGAGCGTTAATGTTATTTATCCACTCTTTAAGAGAGTAGTTTATTGATTTATCCAAACTCATTGTATTTATGTGAGAAACTCAAGATTGAGATCTTGAGATTATTGGTCTAGGTTTGAGTTGAGAAAACAGAGCATGTGAGTCTTTGCTATAGTGCAGTCCGTAAGTGGTGTGATTCCCAATGTAACCTCACATGTGATAAGGGGGAGTGATTGTAAAGGTTTCTCAAGTACCTACATTACAAACTTGAGTGGGTTCATAAATGCTTGGAAACATTTATGGGATTTTTCAAGTACCCACTGTGACAAACTTGAAATGAGATTCACAAGTGTCTGTGTTGACATTGTGATTGTAATGGTTTTCTAAGTACCTGGTTAAACTTGGAAGGTATAGTGGATTGAAAATCTCATAGGTGCTCTAAGGACTAGACGTAGGTCAAAGAGGGTCGAACCAGGATAAATTGTTGTATGCTTATAATCTTTTTCTCTTCGTTAATTTAGATTGATTTTCTCGTACACTATCCGATTTCATACTCAATTTTGATTAACTTATAATTTGGAAATTTTGATCAATTGAGATTTGAGAAAGAAAATTTTTTTAAACACCCAATTCACTCCTCTCTTAGGTGACAGCCATTCTAATACATTGAAATTTTCCACAAGGCTCATTCGAATGACACCCTTCATCTTCACCATATCTTCACCACATTTTCGTGCATATTGAAATTCTGAAAGGACCCATTCAAATGACACCCTTCATATTCACCATATCTTCACCACATTCGGATGCATATTGGAATTTTGAAGGGTATTATTCGAATGAGCCTTGTGCTCATTCGAATTAGGACCCCTATCTTCAACATATTCGAATGAGTTCTGAAGATGAATATTGAAGTATGCAGTGCCTCATTCGAATGAACCTTATGCTCATTCGAATGAGGCACCCCATCTTCAGCATATTCGAATGAGTTCCGGAGATGAATATTGAAGTATGGGTCTTCATTCAAATGAATATTAAAGATTTTAAAACTTATCTTGAAGCTTTATTCGAATATGCTATAAGATGAGGCATTTCATTCGAATGAGCCAACCTTTCATTTGAATGAGCTTTTGAATCAAATAATAGGTCAACTTCAACTAGTTATAACTTCTTTGTTTCAACTCCAAATTTAACAAATGACATATCCTTGGAAAGCTCTTTGAATCTATTTTCAAATTAAATAAAAGTAATTCCCAAATCTACTATCCTCCAAAGATATGATAACCACATTGAGCAAAGGTTAGTGATGAACTGTTAAATTTGACCACCAAGTTTTAAAATTCATATATCCTCCATATGAAATGATTTGATATTGTTCCTAGTGTTTATGAACCACATAATGAGTCTAGTTTCATAGAAAATAAGTTTCACATCAATCGGATTTGTGGTTTGAGATATATCATCAAAATACTGAACATATATCAGGAATAGAGCTAAACAGAGTTGATGAAATGTGTACTTCATTTGAATGAGATTTGTCACATTCGAATGAGTTGCTAAAAATATTAGTTTGTGCAATAGTATCATACATATTAAGCATAAAAATATCTCTTTTTTAGTATCATGCCTATTAAACAACATCAACGTAAATGAGACAACATCAAAATATCTCTTTTGTAATATCATACCTATTAAGCATGTTTTGAAAGGAAGGCCTGCTTTGTGTTTATTGGCTGAATATCCGTCAGAAGGAAGGTTAGATGGTTCTCCTAATAAACCTTCATATTTCTAGGGGCTCGCCTATTAAGGAAGGTTAGATAGTATCATGACAATATGGTTTGAACGCAGCTGAAATCTTGTCAAAGGCATTCAACAAGCTCTCAGACGGGAAAGTTATCCTCTTGGGCCTTAAGATTTTTATTTGTTTCTGCCCATTCTTTCATCAAAATGAGGATTAGACTCAGGGTCAACATCCAGTAGAGGTTTAAGTATTTAGAATGAGCCTTTCTTCTTTTTATTGATTTTTACTTGTAAATTTCAAAATCATCCTAGCATTAGAACATGAGTCCAACTAGAAAGGGCTAACTACTCAAATGTAAAAAAAAAAAAAACACACACACACACACCCCCTTTAATGTGCTAAGTTTGCTTGGCTTAGGCACATAAACATAAGCTGCATTCAGCTGCTACTCCAACACTAACATAAAGGCATCTTAAATTCATCCTGTAAACCTAATTGTGTGCTTCCTTCCACCTTGGTAGAACTCTTGTTCAACTACACAACCAAAAGCAAATTAATTAATACATTTAGGTGGATATTTAAAACTAATTCCCAAATGGTATGTTAGTGACCAAGAGTTATTATAGGCAAATATCAAACTAAAAGCTGATACTAATTAACAAGAGATTTTAGCTTCTCTGATACATTTAGATGGTCGCAACATTACTTGAGGAATTTTCTTTAGCTTCTCTGACAACCTCCTTATGCATTTGCAAAGCTTTCTTAGCCTTAGCTAAGGCATCAAGACATATGTTTCCGCTTTTTCCAGTATCTGTTAAAGACTACCAAAACCTTTACACAAAGAGAATGACGAAAAGGAGAAGATGATGTCAACTTTATCACGAATTTTGCAATTGTACAGATGTTGTGCAGAATTTATTCAAATGAAAATAAGGGAGAATGTCAATGTACTAACACCAACTTCCTCCATTCGTTATCTCCGGTGACTTCCTCTGTTCGTTCATTATCTCTGGCGTCCTCCGTTCACTTTCTTTGACCTCCAACGAGCTCCTTGCTTCATAGATTGTTTTGCTTATGTTTCAACACCATATGGATGAATCATTTACGCATGCTAATTTCGGCGCTTCAACCATTATCTCCGGCGTCCTCCGTTTATTATCTTCATTCGTCATATTTCCAATGTATTCTCAAGGACAACTTTGTCTTTACGTATGCTAATTCCGGCGCTTGAATTTGGCTTCCCACCATTTTAGGTGGGAAGAGAGGTTCGCGCCTACGCATGAAAATAGGTTCACATGGGAAACCATTTTCCATTTCAAATTTTGAACCAAACTGCCGTCGTCACTGAAAAATCTTAATTTTCCTATTCCATCACCCGATGTTCACCGAACGAAATGGGCCCTAATACAAGCACAATAGTGATTAATGCAGGCATAGTGTAGATTTGTGAGTGAAAATACTAGAGAGAGCCTCAGAAATATTTCTTTGGTTCATCTTATTCTCAAAAAGCGATTAGGTTAAACATATAGAAATCCCTAAGCTTTCAAAAAGATCGATGTACTGTGGATTTTCTCAAGCAAATCTGGACTTAGAATCTAACTAGGTAGATACTGCTAGAGAAATGTTGGATATATTGCATTTGTGACGTATTCTAGGAAATTACATTTGTGACGTATTCTTTAAAAAATTGTGACGTATTGAAAAATGTCTAATATCGAGGGAATTAGCTGGCAAAAAAAAAAATATATCGAGGGAATTACATATGTGACGTATTCTTAAAAAATTTGGCATTTGGAGAAATGTTGGAGATATTACAAATTAGGTTTTAAAGATGAGTTGTCATATATTGTTAACATATATTTTACCTATATGTTGTGCTACATCTCTCCGCTCAACAAGACTTTTTTAATATATTGGAAATGTTAAATAAATTATTTAATTATAACGTATGTTCTAAAAAAGTATATCTATTGTTAAATTATATTATAAAAAAAGTTAACTGACTCTTGTATTAAATATCTAAAGTAATATCCATATTTATTTTGACTCTTAAATCCTTTGTTACGGGAATGTGCCACTTGCCATCACCAACTCTGCATGTTTGGAAAACACTTTTTCAACGGTGCACGTAAGTTAAGATAAAAGCATTTTAAAATCTGAAAAATTTTGAAATCAACAAAAAAAATTTGAAATCCGTAAAATTATTTCAAAATCCGTAACTTCTTTCTTTTAACGGATTCCTAAACACACACATTATGTTGTTATCTGACCTCTAGTCCTCACTGTGAGCATTTGTTAACTTTTTTTACAGAGATTAACAAAGTTATATAAATTGTTGTATTTATTATTTTTTAAACTGGCTATATAAACTGTTATATTTATTTTTTAACTAAAGTGATATATAATTTAATTTATATATATATATAACATTACGTGACAATTTGATCATGTGTACAGCTCTTGAAAGCTTGGAGGAGTTGGAAAATGGGTGATGGTCATGGCAAAGTTAGGCCGCCATTGGAGCAGACGAAGCTCGAAACTTGCAACAGCAGAGATTGTTTCTACTTCTACGTACGCCTACAACGTCAATCTCACCGAGTGGGTCCGCTGACACCACTTATATGTTTTTGTTTTTTTATTTTTCAAAATAACAAAATTTAAAAAATAAACTTGTTTTGTAATATTTCAGCTGAATTACAGTTTTTGTTCTTTATGTTCAGTCTTGAATATAAGTGACTTCTCAACTGTTATATGCCTTTTAAGGAGAACATATTATTCATTACAGTTTTATTTTTATATGTAAGATAACTAATTTGTAGTGTTTATAAAAGTTAGTTAATTCATTGCAATCTTTTATTTAGAAGTAAAATAAATCTATATACTAATTCTTACATTTAGGATAAGAGAGAGTACATCCTTGAAATTATACTTCATTTCATGGTTAATATTATAATATAGGAAGTTTTTACAAGAAAATTAGTCATTTCAATAAATATATAGTAATTTTCTTACAACACCCTCTTTAATAATATGTATTTGAACTATAATCTCTTCATACTCTAGTCAATATAGATTATTTAGATTAAAAAATATAAATTTAAAAGATAGATTGGATTGATATCTTATATTTAAGATAAGAGAGAGTAAGTTACATTATTGAAATTATACTCTCTTTCAAATTTTGTCAAACTCAAGAATTTAAGATAAGCTCGAATAATAATTTTGTAAGAGTTTTTTTCTTTTATTAATAAATAACTATAAAATTATTTTATTAAAATATAAAAATTTCATTTAAATATATTTTAAATCCAAGTAATTGAAATTAAATACAATAGTATCCATAATTTAGCTTATTCAACCAAGAATTTTTGTCAAAATTCATATATAAAGTTACTAATCACAATCTAATCTTAAAAATTAGTACAAGTTTAAGAGTGAGTTAACATGCTTTTATAAGGATAGAAATGTGAAAATGGCTAATTTGGTGAGTGGACGCATGAATTTAACCAAGTTTATTACTAGTATTAGTTTAAAAGCGACTTGACACGATTTTATAAGATAGAAACATAAAGCTAGTAAAATCGGAGAATGAACTCGCGAGTTTGACAATAATGGTCCATTTCATGGTTGATATTATAATATAGGAGTTATAGAATAGCTAACTAGCTTTTACAAATTAAGAAATTAGGTAAGTCACCAACAAACGCTTGGTTGAATTGGTAATGGCGTCCAATCAACATACACGAGGTAATGGGTTTGAGCTCTGGATGCAGCATCATTAAACCTTAGTGGAAGAAATTTTCCATCTGAAGGATTCCATAAGTGTTCAATTCGAATTAATCGATTGCTTGGACGATGGCCAAAAGCAATTAAAAATTAGGTAAGTTAGTTATTTACAATAAATATATTGCAATTTTCTTACAACATCCTCTGCAGTATTTGAATTATAATCCCTTTATACTATAACCAATATATATTAGTTTAGATTAAAATATAAATTTAAATAATAGTTCGAATCAATATATTATATTTATGATTATATTATATTTAATATCGGAGAGAGTAATAAAAGAGTCAAAATTTTAATTTTCACCCTTATTAACTAAGAGAATGCAAACTTTATTTAAAAAAAAAAGATAACGAAGTGCTTTCAGGGAAATTTACAATAGTGACCATTTAACAAAGCATTACATAATTTTATAAGATATCTCATATTATGCAACGAGAGAATATTTTAGAAAATGCATAACATTAGCAGACTCCATGTTAGTAGCCTAGGTGTATGTTTAGGATAATGTTACAAAAACATAGAAACAGGACTAATAGTATAATCCTTACCTCATATATCACAAATTAAGTTGAAAACGTATATTCCACCGTTAAATTAAACAGACACGGAGTAATGGAGTGAACGTTGACCACATTTAAATGATGTTAGAACATGGATAAATAAATATTACGTGCTCTGATCTTTCAAGTAAGTATTAAAAGAATTAAAAAAAAGTTAAATGCATTACTTTCAAATGTTTAATTATAACCTAAAAATAATTAATTGATCTTAGATGCTTATTGATAATTTAGAGGCTTAAAATCTAAATTATTTTAGTATTTTACTCTTACAGCATTCCTCTTTATTATTATTGGTTCTGTTCCGAATGAATCTGTCCAATTGGGTGGGACTATAATTCCCAAAGGGGTAAAAGGGGAAAAAGAAACAGTGACGGTCAGGCCGATATAAATAAGAGGTGGCTGAGAGGCGCAATTGGCATCGAGGAACTTGGAAGAGGAAGGAATTTTTCATGAATTGGGTCGTGCTGTCGCAATACTGCTAGCGATAGTTTGATTCTTTTGTGGGGGAAGTGAACTCGAAGCACAAGATCGTGTTTCTATAAGCTCCCGTAAGCCTTCGAATTGTCAATCTCTGGTATTTCTTGCATCTACAGTTCTTCTTCCAATTTCTTCGCCACCTCAACAACTTTTGGGTCGGTACTAATCTCTCGTTTCCTCTTGGATTTTCCACAGAAGCTTCTTCTCGCTTCGAAATTTCGAGGATTCCTTCTGAAAATTCTAGTTATTGCTGAAAAGTCTTGAATTTGGACAGCTTTTGTGGGGTGCCTGAAACATCTACAGGTTTCGAATTTGAAGAGAACTCTTTGTTTGGTTATAAACACCTAAAATTTTCGCTTTCCAGGTTGGTGTCTTCTCAGTTGCAATTTCCGCAGCTATAAAACTTCTTTTATAAGCTCATCTCATTATGGAGTTATTCATTCTAAACCTTGCATGAAGTTTGAATTTTAGGGTGTGTGGTGCTGATTTCGGAGACGGTGCTCGTACTTTTCTTTTAAAGATCTTTAAAACTTTATGTTGAGAATATCTGTGATCTTTACATTGAAAGTTGGACCAAAACGAATCAGGAGACGACTGGCATCTGGTTTCAAACTATTACTGAAAATTTTCCAGAAATGAACATTCAAAAGACTCGTGCTTGGGTTTAAATTGCATAAGTAATTTAGTTCTGGTCTTTCCTATTGAAGGAAGAAGGGGGAACATGATTTGAGTGAAATGAATATTATAAAACTTAAAAGGACCTGTTGTTTAAGTTCATTCATTTGCGTGGATATCAGCTAATTGTTATTTATTCAAGTATGTCTTTTTTGTAAATTCTGAAGTCTTTGTCTATGCCATTTCTTTTCTTCTTTCTTCGACCCTTCACAGCTGAAGCATATAAAGTCAACTAAATGAACCATAGTATCCTCTTGAATGCTTTTCTGAAACTAAGTTAGGGTTCTATCTATCATAATTTTGCTCTCCAGTTCTTTTTTCTTATCTTTCTCCTTTACAGTTAT
>JANTPZ010115413.1:0-10204 GCA_025593235.1 Vachellia pachyceras
GTAAAAGAGTTGAAGCGAAATCTATTAAATAAAAAGTGCTATAAAATCATTTAAAATGGTTAGGACAAGATCAAATAATGTTATTGGAATATATATGTGGGTAGGATTGATCATGTAGCATAGAGTGATATTAAAGGGAATAGAGTTTTAGATCCATAAAAAAGGGTCGATGAAGTTATTAGGCATGAAATTTTAATTAACAATTAACATTTTCAAAGATTTGGTTGTTATTGTTAAAATAGCGTAATAACATCGTACAATCAGTTTAATTAATCTCACCTAATGAAATTAAACCTAATGTTGTTATATCTTTTGAATTGCAACCGAGATTAAACTCATAACTTTCCTATTATAAAGCAACCTTCCGATTATATTAAAAAAATCATGATGCTACACTGATACAAACCGTGGGTGATTGTAACTACGATTTGTAAAAGTAATACTTTATTATTATTATGGGCAGGCGTATCTGCATGCATATATAATCCAAAACACTAATAATATTTATATATTGGAGAGAGCAAGCTGCGAGATGACATGCATATATAATACAATACTGATATTTATATATTTTATTATATCTGCATGCATATGTAATACAATGCTAATACTTTTGGACGTTACAAAGTTTTTAAAATTATAATAATTATTTATATAAAATGTTTTTTGAGAAAATAGATGAAAAGTCTGCACTTAAAAATTTTATCGACAAGGAGAATCTAACGTAATTTTTTACACTGAGTACTCTACATGAACAGAAAAGTACTTGAACTTAACTTATTATCTCCAATAATTTGTTTAAAAGGAACATTTTGACGATTTTTCCATTTTTTTGAACTTACACTTTGTAAAATTTAAGGAGGATCAAACCTGCAACTTCAAATTTATTAAAATATACGTACGTAAGGGAAGTGTTTAACTTCATTATATATAATATCCATGTATTTATATAATCTATAGAATATATAAAATTACAATATTAGTAAGTTATTATCCATCATGAGGAAAAAGGACCCACATCCCACGATCAAGTAAAATGTTCAATATGGGTTTTCTTAGTTGGCGATCTCTGGCGTGTTATAGGCTTCGTTTGGAAACCCGTTGAGAAAATGGACACAGATTCCTAGGTACTTTATGTGAGAGGAATTTTGTCTCGACTTGCGTGAGAATGGGTTTTGGGGGTCAAAATGGGGTTCCTAACGGAACCCCAAACGAAGCTATAGTGCTCGTTTGGGAACTCCGTTGGGAAAATGGATTTTGCAGATTTCGAGGCATTTTGGGAATTTCGAGATGGTTTTACGGATTTTAAAATTGTTTTTATGGATTTCAAGATGGTTTTTACAGATTTCGAGATGGTTTTGTCTCGACTTACGTGCACCGTTTGGGAAAATGGCTTCCCAAACAGGCACATAATCAGTGGGACACTGAGAATATGCTCTCTTTGGCTTTCTCTCTTTTTTTTTTTTTATGATTGTGACCAGAAAACAAGAAGATTTATATGTATGACCTGAAGTAAAGCTTTATCTATTTAGTATTTTTTAAATCGAAGTCATCAAGCCGTGTTAAATTTGTTTTTTTTGCTGCCATCAAATGGCGTTTTGTATGCTTTAAAATACTTCTTTTATTAATTAATTATATCCCTGTATTTATGCCAACGAATTAAGCTCATTTTTAATGAGTCATGGTGGGGACTATAACATGCATGTGGGTATCTTTGCATACTGCCTCCTATCTTTAATTTAACATAACAGTAAGTTAACTTTTTAATAAGATTAAAGAAATTGAATATAATGTTTAGGTTAAAGTATACATTTGATCATTTTAAAATTACATCATGGTTCAGTTTGATCCCTCAAGTTTAAAAAGTGTACTTTTAATCCTTCATCGTTAACGCCAACGGTTTCACTTAATGGAAAATGACGACTCAACAAATTTATACCTTGGTTATGCAATTAAATGCTAATAAAACATTGCTTAATTTTAAATATAAAAAGTATTTTAAGTATATTTTGACATCATTTAATTTCAGAATGGTAATTGAATAAATATTGTCTATTAAGTAAAACTAACAATGTTAACGATAAAGAACTAAAATCATACTTTTTAAATTTAATGGAATAAAGTGAAACTTGATGTAAAGTTAGAGAACTAAATGTATACTTTAACCTATTATCTGAAAGTATTTATATTTATCATTAAATTATATATATTAGCTTATAAGTCAACCAAATTAGTTTGTAGAAAAATGATAATTATAAATACTAAAAAGTGATGTATCTAGCTTATTTATTTTATAAAAAAATTTTAATCAACTCTTACGATCAGGAGTCAGGACGATGTACAAGTTGTGTTATAAATTCCTAATAATTCTTTATGGTAGTCCATTTGTTCGAAATTATCGTCAAAATCAGAGAAAATAGAAGGAAATGACAATCCAGAAAAGCATATTCCTCTGGAAGCTGTTGTGAAAAGACCTACAATAATTATTGGGCCCGTTTGACAAATTGCCATAAGTCACTTATAAGTGCTTACTTACATAAGCCGAGACAAATATATGGAGGAGATTGTCTCATTTTACGGAAAAACACTGTTAAACATGCTTATGAAAATAAACCCATGGTTACCAAACAGGCCCATTATGAAATTAATATTGGTTGATATATATAATATGAAAGAAAATGAGTAAAAAAATACTCATACAATATTGATGGAGATATATAACATGAAAGCGAGTTTTGATTACGTTACAAACATATTATAATAGGAGACCTCTAATGACGAATTAATAAAATGTTGTTCTTCTCACTTTGTCCCTTAACCAGTGGTCGGGGTTCGATCCTCGCCCTGGGAATGGAGCTTGCCCTCTGACCAGCCATTTGCCCTTAAATGGAGGTCCCTGTGGTAAAGGGATTAGTCACTGCTATTGACGGTAGATACCCTGAGTTTACTTAAAAAATAAAATGTTATTATGCTATACTTTGATTTCCACTATCAACATATTAAGGATCGGAGTTAACGTAAGAGAGAAATAAAACATATTCAACTTGTTTGGTAAAATATTGAGATCCAAAAGCACGTTTAACAATATTTTTTTATAAAATAAGATAATCTCTTTCACATATTTACCTTAACTTACGTAAAAGTACTTTTCTACCGCGTTTCCAAACGGACCCATCACCCCCTCTTCTTTTTTATGTTTATGACTTATGAGCATATATTATTTAAATTGGATCTGTAACAATTTTTTTTTGGTAAAGAGGATCTGTAACAATTGGTGCAACATCATCAAGAACGACATGATTCAAATTGTTTCCATAAACTGTGCTCTGAATAATTATTTGTCTAATCATACTCTCTGGAGCCAAAATGGGTGTTCCCCTGCCAGAAACGACAGATAGTGATACAGAAAATAGCAGAGATGGGGTAAGTAAACTATGAACAATTGGATCTTTAAATATATATATATATATATATATATTATTTTTTAATAAATAACAATAAACATAACATAAACGTTCTGCCTAGGGAACGACGAACTTAGACTGGCCGCCACTGGCCCCTTGTTTGGCATCCGGCCGGCATACAAATCTATTTTGGATCATCCCACAAATTGGATCAATTATTTTTTCAAATCAAACTGAGGAGAGAAATTAGAATCACTTTGACCCAACGGGTCGTCTTAAATAGTCATTTTGATTGATGTTTCAAAACTGGTTAGCATTAAAATCTGAAATTGTTTTATAAGGCATCCAATTCTAAATCTTTAGTTTTTTTACGTTTTTTTAGATGAAAGCTTTTTAAAGTTATACATAAAATCTGGAAAAGTTCGAACCGATTATGGATAATATTTTATCCTCAGTGAATGTTTTATTGACCGAAACATAATAATATGCATGGGCTTGAAAAATAAATATCCATTTACAACCTATTTTCGAGAATATACTTAGGATAAACTCCTTATGTTTATTACGTCAAGTTCTCCAATCATATATAGTTACGAATCTTATGTTTAAAATATTAATACCTTTAATTCCTAATATAAGAATATGTTGGTTTTTGTTATGAAGATTAAAGAAGTTAAATGAATTATTTAAAATCATTATATATGTATAATTAATTTTTATACCAGTTTATAGTTATACAAATTAGTTTAAAAAAATACGATAAATATAAATATTTTAAATAACATATTTAATTTTATTAAGCTAACAAAGTACGTAGATGCATGGTTACATGCGGTTGGAAAACGCAAACTTGATGCATCTTTTTTGGTGCATACATGAGTTGCACATAATGTGGGTCCCAACGTTTTTTTTTTTTTTGCCGACAGGTCCCAACGTATTTTAACAGAAGAAATTTTATGTTATTCAGTAATGATACGGAAGAAGTGACGGTCAAAGTTAGCAACTAAAATAAAACAAAAGAAATATTTTACTCGGAAGTCCAACCTTGACGAGAGCGAGTGACAATCAGAAACAGTCCCTACCGCGCGTGAGATCGATTCTGAATTGGAGCATTGATTTTGGCATGACTCTCGTGAAACGAAAGCCCAATTAACTCCGAATCCGAAGTCCGTGTGAGATTAGGAAACGGTGCTGTCAACTCCGGCGCGTGAGACAGAGTCCCAACGGCATTTAAAGCCAATTAAGAAAAAACGAAAATCCGACCAGCATTTAAGGGCTTGTTTGGTTGGGGTAAGGGGATGGAAGGGGAAGAAAAATGAATCCCTTCCCTTGTTTGGTTTAAAATTTTGGAGGGGAGGGGCCATAAAATATGCCCCCTCATTCCCTCCCCTTCCTTTATTTTGGTTCCCTCCAAATTGGGGGTTTTTTTGGAGGGAAGCCAAAACTTATGACTATTATACTCCATCAATTTTATTATATTCCCATCCATACCCATGGTAGGTTAAAATGCATCACTTCTCAATGTTTTCCTCTGCTTTCTAGAAGCAGTTCAGTTAACCAACACTTTCTTCTTCCTTTACTCTTCGGACATCTTACTAGTTACAAGTTGGATTAAGGTGGCAAGTTAAGCATAAATTAAGTATTATGAAATTAAGCTACATATAAATCCTATTTTTAATTATTTAAATAAATTATATGATAGAAGTACCTTAATAATTGTTTTAATTAATTAAATAGAATGCGTGATTAATTTTCATGAGTGGAAAATAATTTAAATAAATTGTATAAGTAAATAAATATAAATCAACATATAAGGGTATAATGGTAAATTAATTATTAATTTCCCTCCCTTCCCCTCCCGAACCAAACAAAAGATCATTAAAAATCCTCTTCCTTCCTTCCCTTCTAACTAAACCAAACGAGGTAACATTATACCATTCCATCCCTTCCCATTCCCTTCTATCCATCCCTTTCCCCTCCATCAAACCAAACATAGCCTAAAGGGTGTGACAGACAGTGGCGTATGAGTTGGTTGTTAGATGGAACTAATTCAAAGTGAGATAGATTACATTAAAATAAAAAATTAAATTTTGGTTGATTATATTTTATTCAATAAAAATTAATTGGTAAAACAATAAAATATGGAATATCGTTTTATTTCCCTCATATTTTAAATTTTTAGAATTAAATTAAATTTTAATGATAAAAGTTATTGGGATAAAAAAATTAATAAAAAATGTAGAATTAAAGGTTAATTTTGTAACTATATATTTTTAAAATTCATGAACTGCATCTTCCCGCTCTTGTTTTATTTCTTCAGTGTTTCTAATCTTCAAGTTTTTTTAAAGAAACTGACTAACCTGTCCGAATTGATAGTTTGACTGGGTTTTATGATGTAAGCGTCTTCAAGTATTTTTGTGCTTTGGTACGGAATGTGTAAAAAAATAGTCTAAGGTGCTTAGTATACATGAAAAATACTTAAAAAAAGTGGAGGCATTTATAAAATATTTTAAGATGTTAGATATATCATAAAATATTTTAGAGAATGAGATGATACGTGAAAAAATATTTTAATGAATCCGTCCGTCTTAGATTAACACCAGGGGAAAGGAAAGTATTTTTTTTCTTTTGTTGACCATTAGGTGTTTCGATTAGTTTTTTTTTTTTAATTGAATTGGCCTAATGCTGGTACCCATTTGCGCCTCCTCACCATTTCAAAGACTCGCTTCCCACATAACTTGCCTGCCTTTCCTCTTTCTCCTTCAGTCTTCACGTCGCAACCATTTCATCATTTCTTTCTGGGCCTCTCTGTCTCTTACTCTCTCTAGCCCCCCCTTCGCCTTTGTCAATGGAGAACTTGTTGGGTTTGCTTAGAATTCGCGTCCACAGAGGCGTGAATCTCGCTGTCAGAGATGTTGTAAGCAGCGATCCTTACGTTGTCATCAAAATGGGCAAGCAGGTAGTTCAATTTTGGTTCTGTTTATCCTGTAACTCTTACTTTGAAGGATTTTTGTGAACCTCTCTGTGTATGGCTTTATCTTGGTGCTTTCTTTTTTTCCAAATTGGGGTTCTCTGTTTCAGCTTCTATCTTTTATGTGACGGTTTATTTGGCTTGTTGACTTCGATTCTCTCTTAATGTTTCTTCTGATTTCTGTCTCTAATCTCAATCGTTTTGGGTCTTTTCTTCATCTTATTTTGCTACCTCATTACCTCCATACTTTTCCCCCCTCTTTATCTCCTTTGTTGCGCTGCCTCTGAAGCTTCTGATTTTGTTTTTACTGACTTTGACTTAACCAGCAGCCCAATAAATTTACTGATTTCTCCCCAAAATCAAGTCACTATACTTACGGTGACCAATTTCAGCTACGTTCATAGTTAGAAGAGGGAAGGCCTTCTTCTAAGTCACAAATAAAAATTTATCCCATTGCCGGCCCAGTTCAATTTTCCATGGTTGTTTTATCGTTCATAGTACTCATAAATCATCCCACTTTGACCAGATGGTGGGGATGCTTGTTCTGGGGCTTGTATATTCATCCACTTAGCACATGTTGGCGCTGGAATTTGATTATATTGAAGTAAAATGAGCAAAGGTAGCAACCTTGTAAAATTTTCTTGATGTACATTCAATTGATGTTTGCATATGATGTCTGATGCAGAAATTGAAGACTCGAGTGGTAAATCAGAATATCAATCCTGAGTGGAATGATGACTTGACCTTATCTATTTCAGATCCTCGTCTCCCAGTCCACCTTGTAAGTAATTGTTCTTTTGCAACTCTGTGAAGCCCCGTTGAATAAAACTTGTGATAATTAAAAAAATGAAATTAAACTTACTGAAGCATATTCTCTACCAGCATTTAATATCAATCAAGCTTTTTCCCCCTTCATTTTTTTAAGTCTCAATGCTTGTTGGCCTTATGATTTGCCTAAATTGAAATCAAATCCAATTAAAAGGAATTCCCTATGGATATAAGAATCAATGAATCTCTTTTTTTTTTTCTTATTTATTTTTAGTTACAAAAGAAGGATTTGAATCTTAAATCACTACCCACACCCGAACTCACTTTTTCCATCCAAGACACCTATTTTGATTATATATAATCAATGCATTGTTCTGTGCTTGATTAATGGGGCTCACAAAATCAATGAACTGCTTAGTTGCAGAGGAAATTCTTGACGACATATATAATGTAGTGACAGGGTGTATAGGGAGTCAATTATCAAAGTGAGTGTTCCAGGTTTTGAAACCTATTGAGATACGTATTTTGGGTAGTTCTATTGGCATTTTACTTGGACAAGGAAACTTTTAGATTAGTTTAATTGGTTGGTCTAATTTTGCAAACAACTTTGGGGAATGGCATCCTTCACCGTCTTGTGATTTGTCATAACCTGAATACAACTAAACACTCCATTGGTTTGTTAATAAATGAGTATCCTGCCATCAATACGTTGAATTTAAGCCATTACATACATAAACAGATGTCGGATTCATTGCTTATGTACCATATAAATTCTTGTCTGCATAGGGAACGTGCACGCTACCTATGCAAGTAGAATAGATGAACACTTGCCAAAAGTTTGTTGTTTCAGATGATGAGCTTCATTGAAACACGAATTTTTCTCATTGGCCTTTTGTTCTGCTGGTAAGGGAGCTTTGACATTGTCAGTAACATTCTCCATTGTTCTTGTGATTGAAGTATGTGTACGACAAAGACAAATTCAGCTTTGATGACAAAATGGGTGAGGCTGAGTTTGACATCAATCCCTTTATTGAAGCCGTGAAGATGCGGCTGAACGACCTTCCAGATGGAACCATAGTCACGAGACTTTCTCCGAACCGACAAAACTGTCTTGCCGAAGAGAGCCAAATTTTGTGGAAAGATGGCAAAGTTGTCCAAAACATGGTTCTTAGACTGAAAAATGTAGAGTCTGGTGAAGTGGAGCTCCAATTGCAATGGATTGACATTCCTGGTTCCAGGGGTCTGTAGCTCTGTGCACCACATGATCAGTTGCTTTCTCTGTTTCGCACATTGTAAATAGTACTGAGACATGCAATGCAAGTCTCATAAGTCTCCACCTTGTTCTCTCATTTCTTCAGTACCTTCTCTTTTTCCCTTTTCACATCCCAGTGAGAACCAGCTCAATGTGTTCAAGTGTTTTTGTTTTTTGTCTTTTAATACTTCTAGTGATTTGTCATAAAAAGTATGGCTGTAACTAGGGACGAACATTGAAGAGACTAGCTATCAGCTGTAGCGTTGTTTTGTGTTGATCCTATGCAGAGATATAGCAATAAATTAATTGGTTGTTAAGTTTGTAATGATGGTTTAGAATGCTTTTCCATACAGTATTAGTTTTGTGAGCATGTGAAAACTATAATTAATTTTCTTGACAATTAATACATGGAAGCTTCCAATGTGGAGACTAGATATTATTTTGAGAGAGGATCTGGGGAAGGTGTTTCATCCTTGGTGAAGTTGTGATTATTTTAGAAATAACGAGGGATTGTCGCCAATTAAAAATTAAAAAGAAAAGTGAGAGGATTCTCATCTGATCCTTATCCTTTGTGTGACGTTCCCTTCAAAAGTATCTAATTTATATTAAAATAGGTAAAAATATTTAAGGAATTAAAACAAGTTGCATGAATGGATAATAATATCGATATACACATCAGATACTAGATAATAATATGGATAATAAAATGAGATATATATATATATATATAATATCCCCAACCCCATGTGGCTTATTGAGACAGTTCCTTCTAAGCATGTGCACTGGAAAATGGTCAGACCATGTGTCAGAGACCTTTCACTTGGTCTATTTGTAAATAAGGTTAGGACAAGGTTTATTCAAAAGCTTGGAATATGTTAACAGGCTAAAACCTTTTTTTAGATTATAACGTAAGCCAGTAAACAGACATGTTTACAAATTTTTAAAAATAAAAGTATATTTATATTGTATATATAAATTTATGTTAGATATAATGTTTATTTCTTTATTCTTATATTATAGTTTCAAGACATAATTATATTTATATCCTGTACATAGATTGATATCATATTTTTATTATTTTATTTTGGATAATTTAGATTGATTTATATAATTTTATCCTTTTTGGCTTGTTTAATTTAGTGGTTTGTTAGACTGTCTTTCAAAATGTAGGCTTTTTAACAGATTTTAGGCTAGCCAAACACAGTCTGAAAAAAAAGCCTAAAATAGATTTGGGCACCAACAAAACATGTCAGATTTGTTAGAGGTGAAGCTTCGTTAGGCCTGGGTTGGCTTGTTTCTACCTCTACTCTTACCGAAAGTAATCCTGTTTGATTGTTGTAACGTCAAATATGGACACATTTGTTGATAGAAATTCAAACTTTAGTTAGTCACCTCATGAGATTAAACGCTTCCGCTAAACTCTAATCCTTGTTTTTTTTGGAGTTTTGAGCATGAACTTTAGGTTGCTTTCTCAGCTTTAGACATATTTAGATTAGCGGTGAAAACTACTTTTTCAAAATTATTTATTTTACAATCTTTTCTCCACAGACATATTTTTTTCGATTGGCAAAGCGTTGGTGACTCAAAAAGTAACTTTTTTAGGCTATGTTTGGTTTGATGGAGGGGAAAGGAAGGGGATGGATAGGAGGGAATGGAAAGGGATGGAAGGGTATAAAGTTACCTTGTTTGGTTTAGTTAAAGGGGAAGGAATGGGAATGATTTTTAATGATTCTTTGTTTGGTTCAGGAGGGGAGGGGAGGGAATTTAATAATCAATTTACCATTTTGCCCAAGTATATTGATTTATATT